>JAECUM010002354.1:0-82516 GCA_016617855.1 Megalonaias nervosa
TATCATTATGCAGTATTATCAATACAGTTAAAGAAGAATTTTAAACCTGCAAATAAAATATAAAAAAATAAATCTTCATAACAATCATTTCATTTGCTTAACGCCATTTTTAAGCACACGATAGGCTATGCATGGCGGCCAGTATTAATGGTGCAGGCAGAAACCGGGAAATACCCGGAAAGAACCACCGACCCACGAGAAACTACTGGCAAGCTTTCTCACATATCCACATTCGCCGAATCTTAGACTCGAACCAACGCAGACAGAGGTGAGATGGCAGTGATCCGTAACGGACAGCGCTTTAGACCACTCGGCCACTCGGGGCCCCTCTTGCGAAATTGTATTTTGATCATAGAAAAGTGAGAAGAATAGCATTTAAGAGTATCAATACGTAATATATATCCTATTTATTCTCTGATAATTTAGCATGTTATCAATCGTGCAGTATTTCTCCATGCTCAACGACACGTGTGTCTAAAATAATTCTTGCTTTCAGTGTTGCCATTTTAAAATCCCCTTATGGCATCAGTGATGACATCTGACGTCAGTGCTGACACGCAGGCCTCTAAAGGGGAATACATTTTTTTAAAACTTCCATTTGTCCATACGATGCATAGGGTTCATTTTAAAATCACTCCTAGACATAACAAATGAGTATATAATAAACACGTTGCTACATTCGAATTGGAAATTATGAACCTTTATCTGAACAATAATGTACTTCATGATCGCGAAGTATTAAGAAAATCTCGTGCATATTTTCCCACAGAAATATTGTAACCTATAATTACTGCACATCTCCAAATGATGTGCGTCGTCTATACGGAACCACTTGTTACCTAAGGTACCTCTCCGCACTTATTATGTACTTCAGAGGGATGGGTCTGTATAACGCGAAGTTATTTGCATTGTTAACATGCATAATGGAAGAAATATTGATGCACCTCTATGCTACTTTCATTTGCTGTGACTGACATATTTTACGTGTGGTAAATACAGGAACTATGCACTATCTAATGCAGACGGCTGATAAAAGTTGCTTCTCCCATATGCTCAAGAAATGAGCACGAAATAGTCCAAAGTACACTAACTCAAGCTGTTACCAAATTAGGGGAAAATGACTTTTTCCAGCTTGGAAAAGACCAGCTTTTGAAATTGCAATGGAGGAATCATAAACATATAATAAAATTACAAGACAAACGATCGGCTCAGTTTGTTTTCAATTGATTTTAATGTTCAGGAAGAGAAAATGAGCAAGAGCTAGCAATCTTTTGAAAAGTGCACATAAACGAAAGCCAAGTTGTATACTTAATTGTAACCCAATTCACAAGCATAACAAATACACCAGAATTAAGGGACTTAAACTTTACTTTAACAATACCTAAGATATAAAATGTCCTTTTACAACAATCAGAATAACCTGAGTGGAAACCGGAAAATTATTTTTCTCTAAAACTAAAACCTATGCACAGTACGAAATTTTAGAGCGGAAGCGAAGTGCTTTTAATTCTGGACGAGATTGAACGTAATATTGCAAGGCTGCGTATCCTCTCTTATTAAATAATGAAAATGAAAACTGCTTACACAGTTTCAGTAATTACATTAATACTTCACTGAAAGAAAACGAAGACGTCAACCGGAGTAGATGAGAACATTTGAAATATTTAGCGTACTTCGGAGGTCTTCTGTTACAAAACAAAACGAATGTGAACTCAATAATTATGTCATACTGATGAATTTCAAACACCAATATGAGTCAAATCTATGATTTTCAACCTGTCCTAATTTGACGAAATTTTAAATTCGCATTTACGTTTAATTTATGCACATTTAATGGCAGTGTTCTTCATCCTGTATATTTTTATTCCATGACCTTTACGTGTGGATATATTTTCAAATAAGAGTAGCGCAATAAACTTCACACTAGCCTATACATTTCTAGGTGATATGAAATCACCTGGAACCATTAGCTAGAAAATAATATAAAAATTCAAAATATTTTATTATCTATTTTTGAAGTGACCGTCATTAAATTTGTGGTAATATGTTGGTTTAAGTTGGCTTTCACAAGGGGAAGCATCAAAACCCTTTTAGTTTTTAAATCACGAAGATGTGTGTGTGTGTGTCACAGTGTGATGTAGTTATGTGCCAGTGTTTTGGGTCAATTTAATATATTGCTTTATCTGGAATTGAGGCCTTGATTGGTAATATAATCTTATGTATTGTCATGAATGTAAAGGTTCCATGGAATGACAGATCGATCAATTACTGAGACATTTAGTGCTTAAATACAGTGTCTCTGTTTAGTTCGGTCACAGCACACAGTTACTAATGAGGCATTGATGTTGGCCTTTAAATAAAATATTTATGAACAAATGCACGCTGCTTTGTTTATAGTTCAGCCTCTCAAAAATAATGACGGTTAGCACATGACAATAACTTCACTTTGAGGGCATCTTTGAAGATACTTTATATTATCACTTGAGTTATTAGGATCTGGCCATACTGTAAAGTTGGGTTCTAAATACCAAATGTAGGGACTATAAAGGACAAATAATTGTCTACGAAGACGGTCACAGTGCTTGCCATTTTGCGTGTGATGAAAATAGCATAAATAATAATAATAATAATAATAATAATAATAATAATAATAATGAAAACTTTGTATAGCGCCTACTCTTTAGAAGCTCTAAGCGCTTTACAACATTTGACAACACTTAAAAATCATATATAATGATATGATTACAACAATAAAAACAAAAACCATGAAATTAGAAAACAGAAAACATGCTGAAAATATTTAAGGTAAGGAAACATTATTAGGTATTTAAGTCTGTTCTTGCAGTTGAAATAGGTGAGTTTTAAATATACGCATGAGAGTAGCAATCTAATTCTGCTAATTTTCTGCATAAATCTCAATTTCACTTTAGTAGGACCAATGACTGCATGACGACAACCAAGGTGGCCGAAGCGATCGCCGAGAGCTCAAAGCAAAACATGTTCCAGTTCAAGACGCCACCAAATCACGTAAAGATACATGCATAAATTACTGCTCATCTTGGAGTGAGTAATGTCCGTGTTAAATGTAATAATACATGGTCACTATATTTGCTGGTCAAACCTTTATTTTAAATATTAGGGACCGAACATATCATATTTTGACAAATTTCTTGACCTCAAATAAGTTGAACAAATATATTTGCGCTGACTTGCCTGATTGTTTTATTTTTAAATAACCTGTTATACCTAATATATGTTTATTCACAAATGTTAATCTTAAGTTTAGAAAAAAAGAATTTTCCAGGCTCGAAAGGAAATCTTAGTCGCCACCCCAACCCCTGATAATAAATTGCCAGTTCGTTAGTATTTACCTTTGGAAACTTATTTTAAAACTTCTTCTTGTTAAGATTTGTGTTCAACAGATTTTAACAATGTCTCTGATTCTTTGAGAATATACATTAAACCAAATTTATTCATATATGGAGCAAATTAATTTATTATTGATATAATATAATATAATATAATATAATATAATATAATATAATATAATAATATAATATAATATAATATAATATAATATACATGTAATATAATTAGGTGCTGCATCAGATAAATCATGTATTCAAGCATAAGGCAAATGCACGAGACTTATTTTAATGATATCATGATGAAGTCGTTCTTTTCTTCTTTAGTTTGCAGTATTATTTATAAACTATAATGCAACATAGTTCCCAACATATTAAGCTTTTTCGATGTCTCAAAAAAAAAATATTTTCTGAAAGTTTGAAACTTAAACTGAAGCAGTATATAATCAATGCCTGGAAAAGTCTAGCTTGCAATGTTGCAGGGATATAGTGTTCTATAGTTGTTTTACTATAAGAATTATCTTTTCAGTTTTGATTTTCAGTATTAATGTTTTAGACGAATTTCTGAGGTTTAGTAGAAAGAAGTTTTATTTTGAGTACAGCAGTTTTTTCAAAAACAGATGAAAGCAGAATAATAGTGGCAGGCTCTTATTTCATGAATAACTCACTTTGCAGTTCTGTTTGAATTGCTGTCTTGGAAAATACTGCTACTTGTTAGAAAATTAGCCGATTTAGATTGCTACTCTCACGCGTATATTTATGTAGTCGATTTATATTTCTCGCATTCAAATTCAATACATCTAATGTAATCAAAAGAAAAAAGTTTCGCTCATTTATTTTCTCTCATAAACTGTAATTGTTCTATAACGAGCATTAGTTTTGATTATCCTCCTGATAGCTTATGAATTATATCGGTGGCGAAAATACGATTACAAGATATAGGTTATGATTTGCTGATTATATACTGTTTGGAATTAATAATCGGCAAAACAATGCTGCTTAGTGTCTTGTGAATACTTCGGAACTTCAGGCTGCATGGGTACATTATGCTCTCCAATCCAAATTTCTAATTTCAGCTGCTGAATTACTGTGTTAATCTTTCTTTTGATTAACACAAAACCTTGGGCATCTTAAACTAGTTTGTCTTCAGTGTTAAATCTTTCCAAACGACGCGTTCTGATTTACTTTAAAAAAAGAAAGAATTTTTCATTTAACCGACAACGGTTAATTAAACATTCTGAATGAAGATGCAAAATATTTTGAAAAGGCGTTTCTCGTAGAATTTAATTTTACCTATTTGGAAACTTGCAAAAGAAGTAGGCAGCATCGTGACTATAAATTCAAAAACATATCCAGTTGGCAGCTTACGTACGATTGCGTACGATTGGGCGATGTATGGAATTGCCATTATATATATATATATATATATATATATATATATATATATATATATATATATATATATATATATATATATATATATATATATATATATATATACTATATAGATAGATATATAGATATATAGATAGATAGATAGATAGATATCGTGCATGCTCATGGTATGTCTTCGTGTAGAAAGGTCATGACTTGAAAATCCATATTTTGTTAATTTGCTCAAAGATTGTCTTAAAAAGAGCGACGTTATTTTTTGTATTAAAAATGTATATCTGAAAATGTAATGGGGAAGAAGTTTTCTCCAGCGTATGTACACATTTGCGGTCACCAAAATTTAAAACTAGAATTACGACGGGATGTGCAGTCGTGTTAGATGTAACAATATTCAAGATAAATAACTTTGCAAAAGGGGATTCTTTGGATGCTAATGGATATTTCAGGAATCTCATTCTTATACGTACCTTAATATATAGACTTGACAAGTTATGATTATGCAGGGTGTGTTTAATAGATGTGCACAACTGGGATTTGTGAGAAAAGGGGGTATATTAAGGGGAAAGTTTTAATGATCTGAAAGAATGTCTAATTATTGTAGGCACAGCTCTAAAAGTACCCAGGTGGGCACTTGTAGTACAATTCATATTATACAAATAATTAGCGATCAGTATACTAATGTCAGCTATACACACCACATTATGTAGGTGTAACACATAGACGTATAAAGTCTTAGCAAAATGTTTTGGATCGTTAGAGAGGTCATTGAGAAATATATCAGTTTCCGTTGCCCTGACCTTGAAGAAAGGAGTGATTATCAAAAGCAATACCATCATCATATCATGGATAATGTCGTCATTCTACAAGCGAATAAAACACGTGACAATCTGCCCCTTGCTGAACGCTATTATCACACAGTGTTGACATGTGATGTGTTAGACAAACTGATTTCATGCTAGATGGATAACTGCGGCTCACGGAAATCGGGCCTAATTACGTATGGCTTTGAGAATGCTGAACTTTAATTCAACAACTTCAGGATTATTTACTGGTATAACATTTGTGTGCACCTGCCAACTTGGTTAATGCGATGCTGATGCAGTGGTTTTGTCCCCAAAATCAGTGAAATGCAAGCTTCAATACTATGCAGTAATTAGTGTATATACATTATTCCATTTGTAATTGTGCTTCAGGCAATTGCTGTTGCATTTCAGTCATGATGATCATAGTGATTAAACATGCTTTTAGGAGGATTTTAATATTTCAGTAACATTTTTATTTGACTGATGCATCAATTAGAATAATCATTAAATCCAATTTCATATCTTATTCCTTTTTCCATTTTCAGTAATTGCAACGTTTGAGTCGCTTGTGCTTATTTCCCGTTTATGCCTATCCTTAGTTTATCTCGCAACCCTGATTTAAGGCCCTGAGTGGATGCCGTATATATTTCGTGTGAATTGCAACAATATAAAATGCACAATAATTCTTTTTCAAACGGTTAAAATAAATCAAACGTATGTATGAGCTAATATGTTTACCACATTAACGATATAAGGTTGATTTATCAAATAGCTCTGATGATTTTTAGGAATAAAACACAGCAGAAACGGGGAAAGATCTTTATGATATGTAGCTACATTTTCGTTGTATTTAAATTCGCCGATCAGGGCAATAACGAAATCAATGGAGATTGGTACCCATGAAAATTGGTGATATTACAGAACCAGCAGTGAAAATGAAATAAATATTAACGTCGATAATGACATGAATTACAACCGCGATTGGTGACATATAACAGTGTTATGTATATTTAATTTATATTGTGTTCTTGACCTTTGTCATGACTGAGGGGAGAATATTGGCCTAACTGATTTGTACCTTATTTAAGGTATTTGTTAAATACTGAGTTCAAAGCCTATGCGAACTTGTTGACAATATTGTGGATTTTCCATTAGATTTTCAGAACATGTTATTGCGAAATAAATCAGGTGGGGATGTATATAAAGAGTTCCATGTAGACAAAATCATGTTTTTTAGGTTCAATCTGTGGAATCATGCACTGTTATGTTCAGATATAATCTGGGAGAAATTATTTATAAAAATTATTCAGTTGAATTACAAAGTGCTCGTCGAGTTTTGGCCTAAACACCTTTGGGATTATTGGGTAAGTCAAATCTTACAAAATGTTTTCTAAGTACATGTACATGTATATTGTATAAATTGTATTAGTGACTGTTAATATGATTTTTCTATCTTTCCTAATTATTACAGAATGACTAAAAACTTTGAAACTTTTTATATTGGTTAATCTGGAAACAAACTTTTATTAAATTCATTTTGATTTACACAAATAAATAAAAAAAAAACGTGTCTAGATACCCCCATGAATTTATCTAATAAATGAATTATACTTTTTTTGATATGAAAATACTGAATGAATTATGCTGCAGTTTAAAGGGCATTTTTATGATAAAAATCAAGTGCAGAGGCATGTTAAGCAAACCAGTATCTGTAACACAGTTGAAGAGAATTAAAATGACAGAAAGAAATTGAAGAACCACAAGCTCACCTGGATCAACGCTAACATTAAAACGACTAGTCAACTCGGTCAAATCCGCTTCGGTGGCAAATTTGCTCAGATTCACATCAGCACCGTGCCGTTGGGCTGAGTAACGTCCGTAAATGTTAATAGACATTTGTAAAATATTAAACATACTTTAATCTGAAATCAGTAAGTTTGTGCATGGTTGGTGAAAGCTCAAGTACACGACACGCTTCACCAACACGATTGGTCCATCAAACCGAATTTGCATTGGCAGAGTCGAATAAAACAGTGGTTGACGTCCACAACCACGGACACTAGTGCTCCTCGAACTGGAGATAGACTGATTCTATTGCAGTCTGTCTGCGTATCCATTCGAAATATTTGACAACCACGAAGTCCAAAATTGGAAATAGTTGCAAGAACTGCTCGGTCTCATTTCTGGTTGTTGTCGTCGGTTGGCGGTACATGTACTCCTCCACAACGATCTGTTTTGTGTGTACATACCATGCCACTTTTATTGTTTTCTGTTTTTCGTCCACGAAAACAAAGGTCTTAAAGTTCTTTTGCGAGATTTTTCCATTGTCTTTTTGGTGGTTGGACTACAAATAAAAACCATTTGGAGTGCATTTTGAATGGCTAGGGTTTTATTTCTGATTAACGAAATTTGAGGTTGCCCTAATATTTTTCCACTCCTATAAATACTCCAGGTACGATTGCAACCAGTATATTTTTAATGAAAAGGTTTTAGACCCTAAAACGTTGAATTTTGGAAAACTTATATATTCTTCAGTCCGAGATTTTATATATTCTTCAGTCCGAGATTTTTTATAACTGCATGACAGTTGTGCTAGTAAGAATGGGTAATTTGATAGAACTGATCGTGGGTGTTACATATGACGAGTCTGGACAGGGTCTGTCATTTGTGCAATTATACTAAGCGATTATATTATTAATCGAAGAACTGTGATGGACCATCAAGTTACCGAATTGAAAAAGTAATCGAAGTGGAACAACAGCTGCGAGATGAAATCACCAAGATAACCGCGCTGTTTGGTCGTAAAAGCTATTTGTGGGCTTGCTTCGGCAACAACTGTTGGTCTCCGTGTGACTAGAATCGCAACCACGACAACTTTCTTAAGAGTACCTATCTGAATTATTGTCGGGGCTATATCGTTAATTACCGGTGTCGCGGGTGGTGCTAGCAAACTAATTTCGATACGATTGTATTCGCGGGGATGTGTCTATTCAGAACTGCTTAAAGTGGCACAGAGTGGTCTCAAGATGATTAGTAAACTTTCGGTTTCAGTCGAGAATAAAATAATTAGCGCGGCTGAATTCAAGATTGTGTTGGAAAATGGAAAATGGAAAACCGCCGAAAACTCCGATCACAGATAAGGAGCCGCGTAGCGTGTAGCGGATTTACAGACAATAGAAGTCGAGTAAAAACAAAAACAATTTGTCATACGCGGTTTTGTCAGTTACTGCTCTAAGTCACTCTTTGACTCTGCTTATGCCACTTCACTTTCATGAAGTATTAATGCTAATAATCCAAGGGTGGCTTTTATGCTAAAATGGGTCAAAGTCTTGGAGAATAGAGACAATGACCAACAAAAGATATAAAAATGCAAATCCGTCGTAATGACACTGCCAGTCAAAACACAGGATGTTTGGCCACGAATACCACCTTCTTAAAGTGTCATAATTTTATGTAATTACTACAGCACGCCGCGGATTGTATAATGGAATCGAAATGTAGCTCGACCCACGACCAACAGACATGGTTAAAAGGGGAAATATGTAGCTGAATTTCCGTACATCTTTTTACAGTCCATCCTGATCCTACATTTGTGAAGTTTTCCAACGTCTCAAGGATCCATGCAAAAACGTTGTCTGTCTCATATTAATGATCCCAGCGACTTTACGGTTTACGAATACAAGACCACAGATATGAATCCATCGTTAAAGGACATAATCAAATACACATGGAAAATATTGTCTATCTTAACCGCGGAGATACATGTGCGCTGAAATGTTGATATGATTCCTTGACGCATCTTTGAAAGAAGTGTTACCGGATTTTTACCTGACTCGCATTTAAATGGAATAATTGCTCGATAATATTGTAAATCACCAACTCTAATTCAAGTACTTGTAACTATTGTGCTCCTTCGGTATTCTCAGTGACAATGGTAAGTGCAATCCGATGGTGCTGAATTTTTTAAACAACAACTACTAGTGCTTTGTCAGCTTATCTCATACTGTTTGGTATTTGTATCCCACTCTATCGCATGAGTTATCGTAGTTAAGTTCCAGGACTAAATATAAATATAATCAGTGAATGAATATAGGTAACGTACAACTGAAAAAAAAAAAAAAAAAATGCTGGTTTTTAGATTGTGTTTTCCGAAAACATGTTCTTTTTTTATGCCTCATATGTTGTAATCTTTACAACCAGACTGTACTAAAGTCTTTATATATGCATATATAAAGAAAATAATTGTCAAAATTTTTATTGCTTTGTGTTTTTTAGCAGGATCACAAACAGCAGTCGCTCCAACCTGGCTATTATTTCATTTATTTCTGTGTCTGTACAGTTACAGGTTATGCGAGTCTTTACCTGCGCGCTGATTACTTTACTCTGATACAGCCTTTAACACATACTCGTGCACCGAGATCAACATGCAACACCAGCAAATGATTTGGCATGTTCGGTTGCATAGTTCACGTTTTCCAAGGAATCCACCTTTACAGGGATTGTGTCTTAATGTCTTTAAACTTTCTATATAAATACAGCGTTATTTAACTCGACTAACTACAGTACTATGCAGAATAAGATTTTCATTTAATTTTAATCTGACATACTGGGTTCTTTTCAACAGACAGGTGCGCAGACTGAAATATCAGTAACAAGGAACTTAATAAACTTATGCAAAATGTCCCTTAAGTTGTTATTGGTACAGATCAGTTCAAATGATTCATCACTTAGTACTGCTCGAATCTTCATACCGCACTTAGCATCATGAAATCCAATAATTCTATTTATTTTTTATTTTTTTTTAAAAAAAAGCTGTTTTGGAATCTTTATATATCTCAGCTATGAGTGTTGTTTTTCTGTACTCAGAAAGAGATTCGTAAAATCTCGCCTATTGGGATATAATTATATTAATACAAAAAGTATCTTTCTACTTGTGATGACCCTCGCTATCACCGGTGGCGTACTTATTTAATTCAATAATTTGTTGGCCTGACTAACGTCAACTGTTTAAAGTTTCTTTGCACAATATCAAATAATCACTTTTCATTGATTTTATTATATTCTGCACCATGTATCAGTCGCTGTGCTTCACAGATCATTCCTAAGTCGATTAATTTATCTAGGTGTTCCTGATATCTATTTGAAAATCATACATATTGTGAGAATTTTAGACAAATATGTATGAAGCATTTAAACCACATAGTGATTTATTCTCTTCTGTAATATTAGAAACACTCCGTTGGCTTGGTAATATGATGCCAGCAACAGATACACTCATAAATCCTTTCAAAATACTATACGCATCAATCTGTGAGTTTTTCGCCGTTATAAATAGCGATGCAAATGCTTAATATAAAAGGAAATATCTCCTAACAGGCTGTGCTTTTGCAGTGGTATCTTTGAGATATAGGCACGCTACCGATTGAATGCTGTTACACGTAAGTTCTGATGATCAGCCTTATATGTGTACTCCATATCAATTGCAGTGATTTGAATGCAACCCCAGATGAACCCCTAGCGTACCAATTTACAGGCTTGATGGCCCAGAGGTTATTCAAGCGAATTTCGTCTCATAGATTTCTGCGTGCCTCGTACTTGTACTTGACATCGTTATTACATCATCAGGCTCAGTTTCATTTTTCATGTACAACCAACTCGAGCTTCGATGTTTCCTCATTTATTAAGAAAATATTATTTTCTGCGAGTTGATGTCGAACTGATAATATTCTAGTCAGCAATATGTTTCTATACCTCTCTCGGCCACACCACATATGTAGAAAGCAAATGAAAAAAAAAACACCGCATATTTGAAGTTAAAAGACTTATGGAGAACATGTCTGGGCACCACCTCACCCCCATAATAAACCAGTATGAATGCTCCGCCAGTTTTAATTCCTATTTCATGCCTTATAATATGTAAAGTTATACATGGTCGCGTGTAATGGTAAACATATATAGTTTTGGAATACAAATTTGAGGTCTCTAAAATATTTGTTAGCTCTTCTTCTAGCCAATAATTTAAGTATATTTCAACACCGGCGAGCATAACTTTTGGCTATTGCTTGTATAACGACCAAAAATATATAATTCATTTTCTTTATTAAATCTAGTTTTCATTTGACGAATGGCACGCGAAGAACATGAACTGATGCATCATTATACTAGAGCCAGTCTTGTTAGTACTAAGAAAGAACACATAATCTGTTGCTAAATACTGATCGGTCGACAAGCACTGCACATATATTGATCAGTTTGCAGCACTGCACAGTCAACGCTTATATTCAACGCTCATATTCAAGGATTGTGTCTGTATACCTATCAACACTAATGTCCAAAGGTTGTAACCATACAAATCATGTTTGTATTCGCGCCGCGCCTGCTTATGTACATGTCACATCGACGGACGTGTATGCAGTAGTATGATAATAGCGATTCTGCTGATTACTGACCTAGGTCACATTCCTCTTGCAGGGACACTTGTGGGTAACGTTAAGATGTGGGTATATGCGCGTGATATGAAGGCAAAGTCATGGGAGATATAAGACTGTGACCTAGATAATTAATGACCTAGATCATTAATTTAAAAAAAAAACAACCCACAATAATCATACTACTAATGCATTAGGCGTCAGGAAGCACACATACATGTCAGATGAAATATGATAATGACTGCTGAATAGTTAAAGATATATAAAATAAGGCTCTAATGACCAAATTATTAAAGCAAATGGCCGGATCAAAAATTTTGTTAAACATTATCGGCGCAAAAATCAAAATCAGTTTGTAGAGATATTGCTGTTTCTACCTAAAATCGAATTTTGATTACTGTTTTAATTAGTCTTTGGAATAATAAGAGTGGATAGAAGTATGGATGAACGTAAGAATTAATAGTGCGCTGCTTCCATGTTGCAGCTTCCTTGCAGAGTCACCTTGTTTAAATAATCATCGTGTATGGTCGGCGTCGGATGCTCCATTGGGATTATTTTCGGCTCTCTGCGTATATCTTTATATTGGTGCTTGTATTTCCGTCAGGCGCGCGCATTCCCACGTGTAGTTGCGAAGATGGCGGACAGAGGTACACACGTTTCATCAATACTTAATATTATTGCAAAGTTTTGCGTAGAAAGTTAAAACGACAGTAGGTTTAATGGGCTAAGACTCGATTAAGCACCCTAAACTAGTTATATTGCATGGAAAATATGTGCGTGAAATTTATTCTTGGATGCATGCTGTAACTGTTTTAAATGGACCACGTGTTTCCGACACGCTTCATTTTAACTTTAAAATAAACACCAGCTCGTGAAAGTCCATTGGACTTGAAGTGACCAATCATAGTACTATGCAAGTCGAGCTACGTGCGCATTTAATACAATCTGAGACTTTATATTCTGTTCGGAGTATAAGGATGCATGGTTTACCAAACTTTAAAGTACGCGTAAGCTACACAGTAACCACATCGATGTCGTTGAATCGAACTGCCAAACAGGTTCGAATTTCATTCATGTGCCGTATGTTACTTTTATATAAGAGACTTGCAGGTGACGTTTATTTTTTTATCAATTATCTGACGGTATGCATGCCATACTGTGGTTTCATTGCTTCACTTCAGAACTACAGTATTAGTCCTACAATGTATGACATAGCACATGTTTTTGTTTTAGTGCTATGTCTTACTACCCAAATAACGGCCTTGTATAGCGTGTTCGGATGTCGGTTGACACTGGAAGGAGGAGTAAAAGTTTCAGGAATGTCTCACACACTTGGCAGCCTGTATCGACACTCTGCCACTTGTTACGTTTAGGCTCATACAGAAGTAACAAAGAAAAGAGTGAAGCCAACAAGATTTGTAAATTTAACAAAATAATTTATTTCCCTAGAAAACAAGGTGAAAATAAGAACAATGACTTGTGGCTTGTGAATCTAATCCAAAAATTAATCCCAAAATTTAAAACTATCAGTCCTATCACTAAAAAAGTTCTAAATGAATCTCAGTTTGAATCCCAATGAAGTTCCAAGATGGAAGGCGATGACGTCCTCAATATCCTGTTTTGTGTTGATGTGTCAACAGTTTCTTGTTGAATTTTATGAATCGAGAATAATATTCCAGCTTTAGAATACATAATAATTTCCAATAAATGTCTTTGTCCAAGAATTTTTATGAGCACTGGTATTTTCCAGGGAATATAAATTATTAAATCCAAAAAATGGAAGAATTTTAAATCAAACTGGCATCAACATTAAAAAACACCTTGAGCTCGAAAGGTGTAAAATTACGACTATTTCACTATAAAATATCTATTTTAACTAAAACGCAGTTTAGACCCTGTGATGGGTCACGTGATCACTTAGACCGAACAACGCAGTAAAATAATATGTCAATTAGCACATAGGCTATTTAAAGGTTCGATTGTACTGAACGAATCTTTCTATAAGATTCAATAATAAAAAAAATAAAAAAAGTTGTTTGCAACAGAGCTGACACGAGCCAAGAATGACCTTGATTACGACCAATGATTTTCACAGTGTTTACCAAGGTCAGGAACTATGTCAGCTAACAATATAATGTAGCAACAAACTGCATTTTTATCAGGTCAGAACAGAAAACTGAATTTTCCGAAAAGTCAAATCCAGTGAATAAAGTTATTACCGTAACATGCAATGAAATAAAAATAAAAATAAAAAAGAAATTTAAAACTGACACACAAGTAATTAAATTACATATACACAACACACCAATTTATGTGTAATTAATATACTTCCTGTGCTATCTTTTCATGTTCCGTTGACATACATTTGAATTTGTTGCAGTGCGACTAGTCGAGGTATGTTTAAGTAGGTTCATGTGGGGGATTAGTCCTACAATGTAAGACATAGCATATGCTGTTTTTGCTTAAGTGCTATGCCTTACCACCCAAATAACTTTCCAGCCAACTGAAATGTAGACCAACGAAACTTGAAAACGGGTCCATTTCTTTTGTGAGAATTTGAATTTATTAGAGAAAAGACATCAGGGTAAGTAAAGTCTGACAAAAACATTATAACTTTACTTTGTAGAAAAGCGTCGTTATTGGTTGCCAGTTGTGTGTGATATTCCCGAGAATTTGACTTTCATTACACTGTTAGTCGACAAAAAAAAACATGCTACACAGCGCTGTTAGTTAGGCAGTAAGACCCATCACCCACCCAGAGGAAAAATACCAGGGTGATGTGTCTTACATTGTAGGACGTGTGGGGGATATGTTTCTTGAACAAAACAAAACGTTGCTTACAGTTCCAATAGACATATTTTTTTATTCGTTTCGTTAAAGAATAATATTTCAACTTTACCCGATTTTGGCATTCCAGACTTTCATCGCTTTCCAGCCAACTGAAATGTAGGCCAATAAAACTTGACAACAGGCCCATTTCTTTTGTGAGAATCTGAATTTATTAGAGAAAAGACATCAGGGTAAATGAAGTCTGACAAAAACATAACTTGTAGAAAAGCATCATTATTGGTTGCCAGTTGTGTGATATTCCAGAAAATTTGACTTTCATTTCACTGTTAATCGACATCAAAACACGCTACACAGCGCCATTAGTTAGGCAGTAAGACCCATCACCCACCTAGAAGAAAAATATCGGGGTGATGTGTCTTACGAAACGTTGCTTACAGTTCCAATAGACATAATATTTTTTTATTCTTTGAATTTATTAGAGAAAAGACATCAGGGTAAGTAAAGTCTGACAAAAACATTATATCTTTACTTTCTTGAAAAGCATCGTTTTTGGTTGCCAGTCGTTTGTGATATTCCGAAAATTTGACTTTCGTTACAGTTAGTCCACATCAAAACACACTACACAGCACCGTTAGTTAGGCAGTAAGACCAATAAACCCTCCAGAACAAAAATATCGGGTGATGTGTCTTATGTTGTAGGACTTCTACAGTATATGATATTTATGTTTTGTGGGTCGAGATCTTACTGCCCAAATAATGACGCTGTGTAGCGTGTTCTGATGTCAGTTAACCCATTACCTCATAGAGTGTATGGCTTTTTAGCCCTTCGATATACATGTAGCAAAGTTACCCAGTGCAGTGTGCTATAAATAGAACGCCTGTTACCTGTCCGACTCCATACACATAGGCATGCCTGTTAACTGTAAAGCAATGTAGTGTATGTTATGTTTGACAGCAATTTTAACCATTTTACATATTTGGTACACATATATTATGTATGGAAAGGATTAAGAGTAAAATCCGATCGTTATAGCTGTATAATTATTTTTCATGGAAGAATTTTTTATGTGCTTTAAAATCTTGAGAGAACTCGTTCACCGTTAAGTCAGTGAAACCGCGCGACCAATCGTAGCTGCGATTTCTCATACTCGAAATTTACAAGTTCTTTGCATCTACATCACTAAATCATCTGAATTTGATAATTTATAAAAACTAATTGCTGCCTACATCAGTATCAGAGCCTTTACCTAAGTTATTGAAGCTTTCACAGTTGTGATTCTAATCATGAAAACTTGAGTAAGTACTGAACGAAACCAGTGACCTCCATTTTGGAGCGTGGAGAATACGACCCAGTTACTTTAAATAGCAGATTTCAACCAGAGCATAAACAGCGACCACATGATCTTACGTAATGGTCATTCACACCAATGAATGTAGTATCTAATGGGGGGTTTTCCCCGAAGGTGGCGCTATGAGAACCGGCTCAAAATGGCTGATGTTTACAGTGGGCGTCAAAAGGCACCTCCATGAGAATGGTGTAGAGGCGTCAAAAGGTGCTTACATGCGAATCAGGTAGAGGCGCCCAAAGGTGCTTGCATGAGGTAAAGTGTTAATCTCAGAACGATGAGACATATTTTCAGGAATATCTCGCATACTTTGAAGCTCATTTCGGCACTTTCCTGCAAAATAAAGTTGTAATAATTTAGTCAGACTTTATTTACTCTGATGTCTTTTTCCTAATAAATTCAAATTCCCACACTAACAAATTAGACATGCTTACATGTTCCATTGGCCTACATTTCAGTTGTATGGAAACCAGGAATACAAAATTTGTGGTTACTATAAGTACTGAAATACACCGACATGCACACAAAAATAAACATGTATTCGGCGTGTATATATCGGTGTATGCGCAGAAATTATGAATTGTTTTTGTTTGAATAATAACATAAAGCAAAATAAATTATGATTTATGTGATTTTGATATGAATTATTTACTTTTTACCTATTTAGATCTGAATTCCTGTAATGGTGTCACTCGGTCTTACTTGATTTGACAGACATGATAATCAGAGAATCATAGTAATACATACACTGAAAAATAATCAAAAGTATTTGCCAACATTATATGACATATTTACTTTAACTTTTGAATATTATGAATTAAACCAACTTACACTGTCCATTCTGAAGATTATCTCAGTTCCAGAACAATCAGTCTTTATCATACCAGCTCCATTCTGGAATGGAACGATCAGCTGTTTATCATACCTGTCCAATAAAGTACGCTCGATTGATGAGTGCTATAACTAGGAGAAAAGTAAATCATATCGAAATTGCTCTAATCATATTTTATTTTGCCTTATATTACTATTAAAACAAAAACAAATCATAATTCTTGTGTGTACACTGATATATTTACACCAAGAACATGTAAATACATGTGTATTCGGTTTTTCAGTGTATTTTAGTGTTTATAGTAATCCCCAGATTCAGTTAAAATATGATAAGAATCTTGAACGAAACAAAACTATCTAAACACTTTCTTCAGTATTAGTATGTTTTTATTTGTTTTGCTAAAGAAACGTACTTCGCTTAACCTGATTAAAAGTCCAGTTAATTGGCAGTGCACAACAGATGCATGCCAGGAAGATCTGTACAACTCATACTAACAAATAAGAAAGCTTGTTAATTTGGTTGAGCCACTGTGGCTCAGTTGCTTGCATACATTTATGCCAGAATTGTGGTCAGAGATGCAGATTAAGATCCTATTGGATTCACCCAGATTGGTTACCATGTTGTATCCCTTCATAAGGCTTTATTCTCCCAACTGCCATGGTACCAGATAATGTGCATTACTGGGGTATAAAACAACAAACCAAATGAAATGCCTTGGTAAACTGTTAATGGTCCATAATTCTATCCAAAAACTGCATATATTTTTTTCCAATTTGAAGGTCGTTGTGATTTCCTTTTGTGAAGTGGCTTTAATATACGTTGATTTTTTTTTTTTCTAGGAGAGAAGAAGAAGAAGAGAAAGAGTGTTGAATTGGATGTTGCTGTGAGTATTGCAAAGATGCAGATCCTAGTATTTCCATCAATGATATTGTTGCAGTAGCTTTAATTGTCCCATGGGTGTGGCTTTTTCTCTTCATCTAAACCATCGAGTATAGACAGATTTTTTTCATCAATTATCACTTTGGATTGATTGAGTCCGCTTCGAGCACCACTGCTGCATCTGCCATTACATTTCTGCGAAGCACCATAAACAAACTTAAACTGAAAAGTGAGATCTTTAACGCCTGATATTTTGCAATATAAATGAATGGACTGATGACATGAGACAGTGTCCTAATGTCATGTACAGCGACTTTTACAACTGTTTAATCTCATTGAAATCAATAGATGGAAAAGAAATGAAGAACTAAAAGCTTACAAAGTTATACCTACTTCAGAGTAGAAATATTGATACAATTTTGCACAATACATCGATTTTGGAGAATAAGATTATATTGAAAGAAATACACTCATCACAATCAGTAAATAAAATAAATGAAGCTTACATTATTTGTATCATAGAGGGGGTTGTTGACAGTGGGTGGTATAAATGTATGTCGAGGAAAGGACAAAAATCTTGCATCTCTGGGGAGTTGTTTTATTTTTATATTGCAATTTAAGCTTTGAAAATGGATTTCTTTGGGTCGGCCTTCCATTTAATAATATTCTGAACAAACAAAAAGCTTGTTTGTATTTTTCCATTTAAAATTTTCATCTACTCTGGTTTTAAAGGCCCATATGACAGCATAATGTAAAATTTGTTGGGAACTAAACACGTGCATTCACTGTAGATTGTGTTTTTCACGTAAAGATTCTTTCCATCTATTTATTTTTCTCGAGTTGTTTGGTACATTCACTGACTGTACTTGAAGTTCCACTGTCTGTTTTATTCTTTGCTTTTATATCCATCATTGACACAACAATACATATACAATCGAGAAACACTAAATGTAAGCACAAAGCAACTGATACTGTGACAGGAATTAGCAGGAGTGTAATGGCTGATGTACCACGTGACAGAATGGCAGCACCCATGAAAATTGGCTAATGGCCAGATAACCTGTGTACTTGCCAATATTGTATAATTTTGTGACCATAGAAGTATGTCCCACAACCTTGTTTCTCCAGCTGTTGATGGAATAAAGAAATACAATACAAAAAAATCAAAATTGAAACATTATAGTGTGTTATTGAACTATGAAAATAGTACTTTATGACCTTGGAAGTAATTGGTTTAAAACTGATAAAAGAACTCTAAGCATGGCATATTTAAAGCTTTGAGGCCCTTTAATCAAATTGTAAAATGCCTGTAGTTTTTCAGGGTTTTTGTGCAGTGTTTATGCCATAAATAGCGCTTTTCAGGCAGATTGACCCTCTTAAACCAGTTTATGATTTCTATCGGGAGGTGAACCCGAAATGCAAGAGACAGATAACTTGTTCATCTACTTTCTTATGAATACCATCAAGCATTGCAAAATAATGTATTACAGTAACAATACAGTGGTAGATATTGTGAAATGGAGCAACAAATGTATCAAATTTGCAATTTATTTACTTTTCTTTTTTTATAATAATTGTTCAAAAAAATTTATCTTAAATTCCATTATTTTCTACTTTGCAGCCATCAGTGATCATAGATTGCTTCATTGTCCAAGCACAACATTTTCAGAGTAATTGGCACTAGCAAGAGCTTTGATGTGCTAAGTATAAGAACATTAAATGAATTTTGAATTTGTTTTCTTTATAAAATGAATTTGACTATCCTGTTTTTCATTGACTCTTTGCTGTTTTCAAAGATAAGCTGCAACACTTATAACTTTGATGTGATCAAAATGTAATGCATTGTCTGGGTAAGAACATGCAAGATTTATTTCAGTGGTGTCCAAATAAATGTAAATACTGGACCTGAATTTTCACATAGCATTTTCAATGCTGAATCCAAAGGAGTGTAGTCAGAGAAAATCTGTGTGGTCTATGCAAAGTACTCCAATATCAAGCATACCATCATAACCACACATAGGTACATATGCTATGCTAGAAAGAATAGAAAAGGTCATGAACTGTTTTAAAGTAAAAATACAGCATCACAAATGATGAACAGTGTTCTATCCAAAATGCTGGAAATGTTAAAAATTTACCTCTTTGCTGGATCTGAATTTGCCATGCACCTTATAATAATATGTTAATTCTCCATCACTTCGGTAACCATTCTGTGAGGATGGCTTACACCTGGGGTAAGGAAAATCCCTATTGCTTTTGGATGCGAAGATTAAGGACACTGAAGCTTGTAGAATAAAAATGGTTTCCACACAATAATATTATACCTAACTTACCTGGACCAAAATTTTGAGACTGGCTTGCATATAGAGTAAAGAAATCTGTTGATTGTTTTGGTGTCTTGTGTCTGTACTGTGATGTTTTTACCTTAACTTCCAAAAATGTGGTTTTGGTGAGTATTGATAAATCAGTCAATGCAAATGGTGGATGAAGCAGGTCAACGTTGACTTTCATTGTCTGCATTAGTATTTGGAAAATGCATATTCAGTGACATATGGATAACAGGTCCTGAACACTAGTAAATTAGGGAATCTGAAGGGGGCGAGAAGACCGATGTGTGCATTGTGCAAGAAGCTAACAGATTTGGGGGAAAATGTGATAGCATGTTTTGTTTCTAATATGAGAAGCAAAATACACCAATTCTTGGCGAGCAGATGGGAGACCTGAATAGACATTAATGACTTTTTTATTTCAAGACATTCTGAGAAAAATTGTATCAAATTATGTCAGTCATTGACAGATCGCACCTCCACTTCATGATGGATTGAATAAACATGCACAGGATGGACTTGTCTTGGAAGATGCAATACAGTGGTTTGACAAAGTTAACATTCAACAGGAAAATTGGTAATGACAATAACTTTTGTTGTGGTGGGTTTAGATACCATTTTTCAACACATGAAAGGCTGTACATGGTAGTGAGTAAATTTGGTGGAGGATGAACCTGGGAAGTATCACCAACCCATGGGAAGCTACTGGCAAACTTTCTAAAATGCCCACGTTGGCCGAGCCTGAGACTAACCCTTGTACACAGAGGTGAGACAGCAGTCATAAAGTTGAGCACTTTAGACCACTCTGCACCTGGGCCCTGGAACTTTAGTCGGCAGTGCCAATATTGTCTGTATGTTGTTTACATTTCAAGACCAACTTTTCACACTTTGTAATTTGGGAATTGAACTCGACATAAATGCAGTATAAGATGTTTCAGAAGTCTGCTTTAAAAGCAGGCAAGTTAACTTAAGGGATCCCCAGTAAAAAAATAAATATAATTTCATGACAAATCCTTAAATTTGGTCTGAATATTTTGTGCGAACTTTGGTTCCCATTTGCAAGGTAGGTCTAATTGGTGCCTAATTAAGGATTCTGGTACTCAAAGTAGCACACTCAGCTTGCTGTAGAGAACTTGAAATTGTGGTCTTTGGCTGCACTATCTCTAGCCAGGTGAGAAAACATGCTTACCCACCCATCCCTTTCAGGACAGTGTTGACAGTTTGAATACAAAATGGATGTATTAGTACATTTTGGAGTCATAAAACTGCATAATTTGCTTATTTAATGACTAAAAACTAAAACTTGCACCTGAATTAATAAATGACAGTAAAAAGATTTTTATTTATTTGGCCCATTAAGTTGGGCCCTTTTAGTTGACCAATAAGAATGCCATATTCCATTTAGCATATTCGGTCATCTCAATGAGACAGTGCAGCTATGGTCAGGGGGCAGTTTAGTGTACGAAAATTTTTGGCAGTATTCATTGGTAGAGAAGTGAGCTCACTGCACTTTAGACATCAAAAGTCCAATATTTTGGTTAAACACCAGTTTTTTATATGGCCAAGTGGTGTAATCTTTTGATTAAAAATAGCTCATGGGAGAGTATTCTCCCTTTTTCTAAATTTGATGGTATGTAGTCCTTGCCAGTATGTAATATACAAGCAGAATAAAAAAAATGATAAACTGGTTGCTGTTTGATTGATTTCATATAAGAAAAAAAATCATTAGTAATGCATCCACAAAATTATCAATAGTTGTCTCTTTTTCTCACACACTTGAATCTAAGATGAATCCTTCTTGTACTGGGGTACTCTAGCGACACTAGCCTCTGGTCTTTCTTGTGAAATGGTAGTGAAACCCCAATATGAATAGGGTAGACACTTGAGTTGATTTGCAGGGCTAATAATTCTAAAAGATCACTGATATTTCAAAAGATCCTGTTTCATAATGCAAGGTTTTACTCTTGCATCATCAGCAGATTATAACATTCTTGGGAAGGTTGCTACCAGGTTTTTTCTCCACCAGGTATATTGGTTGCCATTTTTGGCCTATCATGTGTTGAAAAATGTCTTTCAACCTTCAAACAGTTTTGAGGAAAATCTTGGTTGTGAATATTAATGAAGCTGTTGAATACAAATTGAGTACATAAGAGTTTTTGTTTTTTTACCTTTCTTTACTTTTGCAGGAGTTGCAACATTCAGAGACATTCTTTCTGAAACCTTCATCAGCCATGGAAAAACTCGACACCTCACAGTGGCCTCTATTATTAAAGGTAATAGAAAGTGATAGCACTGTTTACTTTTAATTTACTTTTCTATAGAAAGGGCTGGATACAGAATTCATTTTTAAGGTTCTGCATGAAGATGCATTAGTCAGAGAGAGAGTAAACACATTTTCCATCTGTTTGGTAAAACTTCTTGCAACAAGCACAGCTTTGCAAAGCCAGCACCTGTCCTAATTGGGTGCCTTTTTGATACGTGTTTGCCTGTTACATGTAGCTGTGGTGTTCAGATGTTTCTCTTTTCAGGTAAATTTTTGATGAAGTTGTTTCCTCTGCCAGTCAGTATTACATCTGTCCAGTTCAGTTGCATCTAGGAATAAATATATATATTTGGTGGTAAAATTTAAATGTTAATGACTTTACATTGTATATCGTGATAGATTATTCTTGGCAAGTTAATGTCATTTTATATATATGGGAATAGTACATTTTATGCGTAGGTGAAAGTTTTACAGAATTAAGTATGGGAAAAGTTGCCTAAGACCTTTTTGTGGGGTGGAGAGTGTGTCTTAAGTAGTAAACGAATTGTACACAGTTGTACATTTCAAGGTTTTTTCATCGCATGTTAAGAATTGTGTATGCATTCTTGAAAACAATGGTCCATATCAAACATGAACCACAACCAATGTTAACAAGGTCATTTACTTTTGTTATTCAAGCATTTTTCAAATCTTGCCACATTGCTATGATTCTTTTCAGTAGCCGTCCAACACAGTAACAAAAAAAAAAGAGATGGGAATGGACATCTGATAAATAAAAGAAAGATTCTTTCAAAAAGTGATTGCTGATTTTGAGATTGCTTGATATTTGGAAAATTTCCAATTTCCAGAATACCTTCAGAATTAGCCAAGTTGAGCAGGTTCAGAATGGATATAACCTGACCCCCAAGGATGTTGCACAGGACTCACAGTCTCTTGTTTTCAATATTAGCAGTTTCTTCCACTTTCACCCATGTTTATATGCCTTTGTCCTTCTGTAATGACCAAGATATGTGGATTTTTACATTTAGGTGAACAGGGACAGTTTTGGGTGTGAGAACATCCATTTGGTTCGCTCTTGGTACAGTGTTGTATTATATTTGACTACATTTTCTTCTATATTGCAGAACTTTGACAAATTGAACGTGAAAACTGGCCATTACACACCTATACCATCAGGATGCTCTCCTTTAAAGAGATCTACAGAAGAATATGTCAGGTGGGTTATCAGAGTATTTTTATGGGTAGTTACAGAGTATTTTTACGGGTAGTTACAGAACAGGGCTTTATATGTGATAGTTTATTTAAGAGATTAATTTACCTGGGAAGATTCTTTATAAGGTGATGGGTAGGGGTTGGGGCACTGGTAGATCAGAGTATGTGTTACTTGGCATGGCTTCCAGTTGCCAAGTATTTTTTATTGGGTCACAGCTAGAAATGTAAGGGTCATCAGACAGTATTGGATAATTCAAGTTCAGTATTTATGTTTTTGTGTGCATTAGGCAATTATATAAGTGTTTGTACCAGTATAATGTATGTTTGTGGAAAAAGGAAAGAGAAAAATGGCCACTTGGAAGGACCAGTATACAGTCTGATAATTGTATAAAGATGGATGTTGATGTACATATTAAATTGAGCTTATCTTAACATGTATTTGGTACAAGATGCCAGAGTTCCAGTGGAACCAAAAATATTTAATTTGAAATTAAAGTTGATCATATTCTGTTGCATTATAATTCCGGGTGACTGACTGACTGGTAGAGACATACTGGTGTTTCATTTTAATTCTAGTTGTTTCTTTTTTATTATTTACAGAACAGGCTTTATCAATCTTGACAAGCCAGCCAATCCATCTTCACATGAAGTAGTGGCTTGGATCAAAAGGATACTGCGAGTGGAGAAAACTGGTCACAGTGGTACCCTTGACCCCAAGGTCACAGGATGTCTTATAGTGTGTATAGAACGAGCAACAAGATTGGTCAAATCACAGCAGGGGGCAGGAAAGGAATATGTCTGTATATTCCGTCTGCACAGTGTGGTGGAAGACGAACAGCATGTTAGAAGGGTACAGTTAAATTATATTTCTTTAAAGTGGGGATACATTTTTTTAAAAAAAAAGAACACAAAATATGTTTACTGGAATGGCCCTGATGCCTTTTACTGCAACAGGTTCATCTGTGAAGCATTATCTGTAAAATATTTTACAGGTCCATGATGCGCATAAAATACTATACATTTCTGGCAAGTGTTTCAAAGTAATTTTTTTTTCATTTTGCGAGGCCATATGTGCTTAAAGTATGGCCCTTCATCTGTTGTCAGTTGTATGTGCATCTATTGCTTGTTACCACACTAATCAAGTTGAAGCCATCAGTACATCAGATGAAATACAAGTGGCATCCATACATATTGGTGCGATGATCTTGCATCTTATTTGCAAGCCTTGCAGTCACTCCGGAGACCATATTTCTGATATGATGCTCTATATCTTGGACAAGTTAAGATACAAGTGACATCTGCATTTACTAAAAAAGGGATCTGGATTGACTGACTGTGTTATCGCTCAAGTTAATTTGTGATTTGATTTTGATGTAGCCTGGAACAAAAGTTTACATTATCAGTATCTCGGACATTTAAAATGTGAGCAAACTCCATGTGAATTAAAGTGCAACCTGCATCTGATTGACCGACCTTGTTACCTCTCTGGAAGCCAAATTTATGATCTGATTTCAGATATTAACAATTGTTATGTACATTAATGGGGTGGTCTTTCATCTGATTTGTTCAGATCGTTACCAGTCTTGGAGTATGTTCCTGATCTGACTTGGAAGGTCTGAAACGGGGTCTGTTTTGAGGGACAGCTTAGGAAGCTTGATCACATTTGGTGGGTAGGTTTATATTGAGTTCTCTGACACATTTAATCAGGAATGACATGCATATTGAGGAGGTGATTTTGCATCTGATTGGCTGAGATTTAACCACGGTGGAAACTTCCTTTTTTTTTTTTTGACCAATTTTGACCTGATTCAGTTTTGCAGGCTTATAATATCAAGATTTATAAAACTTTTGACTTTGAGCATATTAATTACATTTTCTTTTATCATTTTGGCTCAGATTGTGATCACTCGGGAGGTTTCATTATAAACAATTTTGATTACATTCAGTATGCATGCTTCGTATGATTAAGATCTCAGGCAGGTCTGCATACAGACTACATCCATGCTTATAGGATCTTGGGCAGGTCTGCATATAAACTACTTCCATGCCTGTAGAATCTTGGACAGGTCTGCATATAGACTACATCCATGCTTATAGGATCTTGGACAGGTCTGCATATAAACTACTTCCATGCCTGTAGGATCTTGGACAGGTCTGCATATAGACTACATCCATGCTTATAGGATCTTGGGCAGGTCTGCATACAGACTACATCCATGCTTATGAATAGGGATAAAGTTGCATCTTTATTCACAACACTTTTAACGTCTTGGGAGACCTTTTCTTTTCTCTTTCAATTTACAGTTGTTTGACAGCCAGCAGGACTAGTAGATTTTATAATCAAATGGTCCATTAGGGCTGTTAATAAATTTCCATCCCCCACTGCAACATATCAAAGAATGAGTTCGGAACTGTTTCTCACAAGTGATTTTGTAAGGTTTTTTTTCATGTATGTAAAGTGACAAATTTAGCAGTAGTTTATTATATTGAATGTATATTTAATTATTGTTATAGCTGACAATCAAATTTAATGTCATTTGCAAATTTACTACATGGACTAAGTTTTACTGCACATGCAAAGTAGTTTGTTAGTAAAATTGGCAGAGACGGCATTTGAATTCTGTTTTCAGCTCTCTTCTACCAAGTAGAGGGTTACTATTGGGCAACCAAAGTCATTGGTGTCTACACATATATAAAAGCATATACAAATGTACAGCCAACCATTATTTCTTCCTATGTCCCAGGCATCAGTTTAGATTGGATTTTGACCGCTCCGGTGGCCTAGTGGTAGAACATCTGCCTCGGATG
Organism: Megalonaias nervosa; assembly: GCA_016617855.1. Lineage (NCBI taxonomy): Eukaryota > Metazoa > Mollusca > Bivalvia > Unionida > Unionidae > Megalonaias > Megalonaias nervosa. Next base: position 26,446 of record JAECUM010002354.1, read on the forward strand.
CGAGAGGTCACGAGTTCGAACCCCAGCCAAGTCATACCAACAGACTTTTAAAAGTGGTACTAACGGCTGCCCCTCTTGGCACACGGCATTAAGAGGTTAGTGTTAGGACTGGTTGGCTTGGTGTCAGGATAATGTGACTGGGTGGGACATCATGTTACATGTATGTGGCATGATGCCCCAGTGCTAAACATCACTATAAACTGTCACACTGCAGACATCGTAGCGATATGACTGAAAAATTGTTAAAGCTACGTTAAAAATCTAAATCACACACACACAGATTGGATTTTGTCTGTGAAATGTTTTTGTTTCGCTCCATATTTGTGCACTCTGTATTCATACTGTAGTACCAGGAGACAGACCTTGGTAAGAGTCTGCATCTTGTAGAATACTTGAATGATTGGTGTTAATAACAAAGTTAAAGACCCCATGCACATTGATCCTTCAGTGGCAACAATAGAACATTAAGCCCAGTCTGAGAATTTAAGTACGTGTGAACACATCATAACATAGTCTCGTTAGAATTTTACTAAATAGGTACCCCATGGGGATTATTTATCCCCAGAATGCCAACAAGATGTACATTTCAAGGTCATTAGTTTGCTCAGTAAAATAATGGCTAGGTAGCATGTGCAATAGCAATCTCCCTTGATTTTTTGATTCTTCATTGTAAGTGACGTGCAAGGCACAAAAGAGGGAGACAGAAGTGTAATAGATTAGAAATGTACAGATATTAAAACAACAATCAGTTTCAGTCTGAGTATAATAAAGTAGCAGTGGAAACACTTGTTTTTATTTTGCTTTGGTTGAAACTTCAATGTATCATTTATGCTATTCGTCACTGCTTTAACATCAGTTAAATTAGGTCAGTATTATGCTTGTTGCTGTGAATAATGGGTCAAAGTGACCAGCATTTCCTGCTGCAACTGAATAGAATTTTGGATTTTGTATCTATATAGAATGTGAGACAAGTTTGTTGCTTGCGGTGATGATGGAGAGAACATACTATCTGTGGTATCAGCCTACACAAATATTATACTATATATGCATGTACAACCTTACTGCATCTCACCCATTCTTTTTAGGTCCTAGTCAGCAGTTTGGAGTAAGTTTCATTGCACATGACTGGTGGGGTGTAGTAACTGCATTCTTGATGAATTATTTCCCTCAGCTATTTGAGCCCCGTTTGTGTACTGCCACACCAGGAATCATGAATTTGGTAGTAAGATGCATCTTGACAGATATTTGGATTTTGTAATTGCAGCAAACCACAAACTTGGAAACCCAGCAAAGTACTTGTGAAAACATAATTTTAGTCCAATTATTTAAACCCAGAATACCAAGAAGATGCACATTTCAAGGTCATTACTTTGCTCAATAAATAATGGCTTGGTAGCATGTGCTATAGTAACCTCCCTTTTTTTATTCCTTCTTGTCTGCAAGTGACATACAGGTCACAAAAGGGGGAGACAGAAGTGTAATTGATTAGAAATTTACTGATCTTAAGACAGTGCAGTCTGTCTCAGTTGGAGTAGAATATAGAAGCAGTGGAAACACTTGATATATATCGTTTATTGTTTTAATACCAGTTGAATTGGGTTAGTAATGTGTTTGCTGCTAGGGAAAATGGGTCAGTGACATGCATTTCCTACTGCATCTCCATATAATTTTGGATTATGGATCTTTATAGAATGTGAGATTGTACTGAGGTTTTCTGTAGCTTGCCTTGATAAACGAAAGAACACTATCTTTCATGTCTACATACATATATCTACAAATATAGAAGTATATAAAGGTGTACAACCTTACCGCATCTCACCCATTCTTTCTAGGTCCTAGGCAGCAGTTTGGACTAGGTTTCATTGTACATACTGGGGGAAGGGACAACTTTTTACATTCTTTGTGACTTATTTGCGTTCAGCTCAAGTTAAATGAGCCCTGTACATGCATCTTAACAGATATTAGGGTGTTATGATGGCTGCAAATCGTAAATTTAAAATCCAGCAAGCAAGAACCTATGAAAACATAATTTTCAGAATACCAACGAGATGCACATTTCAAGGCCATTACTTTGCTCAGTAAATAATGGCTTGGTAGCATGTGCTATAGTAACTTCCCTTGATTTTTTTTGATTCCTTATTGTCTGCAAGTGACGTACACGAGACAAAAGAGGGAGACAAAAGTGTAGTAGATTAGAAATGTACAAGCATTACGTGACAATCTGTTTCAGTTTGAGTATAGAAAAGTAGCAGTGGAAATGCTTGATTGTTTTTATTTTGCTTTTTGTGTCATTTAAGATGTTCATTGTTTCTGCAGCATCAAATGAATCTGGTCAGTACTGAGTTGGCTGCTATGAAAAATGGGTCAAAGAGACCATTATTTCCTACTGCAACTGCATAGTATTTAGGTTTATGGATCTTTATAGAATGTGAGGTAGCAGTGAGTTTTTATTTTATTTTTTTTAGCATGCCTTGAAGGAGAGAATACACTATCCCTGGTATTGGCCAGCCCAAATATAAAAGTGTATACATATGCCCCTCCTTTACTGCATCTCATTCTTTCGTTCGAGGTCTTAGGCATCAGTTTCAAGTAGGTTCAATTGCACATGCCTGGAGGTGGGGATGGACATCTTTGTGCATTGTTTGTGAATTATTTTGTTCAGCTCAGGTTAATTGCACCCTATCATATACTGTTACACCAGGAATAATGAAATTTGGTGAGAAAAAGCATCATTGACAGATTCTTGGATCTTTTTTTATTGTTGCAAACCACAAATTTAAAAACCCAGCAGTCAGTTTAATTACTTATGAAAATACTATTTTCACAGTCGTACTCAGCTTGTGTACAGTATGTGCTACACTGGGGATAATTTGTACCGAGAATACCAACAAGATGCACATTTCAAGGCCATTACTTTGCACAGTAAATAATGGCTTGGTAGCATGTGCTATAGTAAACCTCCCTTGATATTTTGGATTCCTTATTGTCTGCAAGTGACATGCAGGGCACAAGAGAGAGACAGAAGTGTAATAGATTAGAAATGTACAAGCATGTGAAAATCTGTTTCAGTTTGAGTATAATGAAGTAGCAGTGGAAATGATTGTTTTTATTCTGCTTTGGTTGAAATTTTAATGTATTATATAAGGTGCTTGTTCTTGTTTTACATCTGTTGAATCAGGTCAGTACCATGCTTGCTGCTGTGAAAAATGGGTCAGAGTGGCAGTCATTTCCTGCTGCAACTGCATAGAATTTTGGATAATGGATCTTTACAGAATGTGAGACAGCACTGGGGTTTTGTTGTTTGCCTTGACAAGGGAGAAAACATAATATCCTTTGTGTCAGCTTACACAAATATAAAAGAATATATGCCTTTACAATTTTATTGCATCAAGCCATTCCTCCTAGGTCCTAGGCAGCAGTTTGAAGTAGGTTTCATCACACATGGGGGGGGGGGGGCTTTGCGTATTCTTGGAGAATTATTTCCTCATCTGATTATTAGCACCCTTTATGTGTACTGCTACACCTGGAATCATATAATTTGGTGGTAAGATGCAGCTTGACAGTTACTTGGGTGTTGTGATTCCTGCAAACCACAAACTTAAAAACCCAGAAAAGATGGACAGAAAGGTAATAGATCAGAAATTTACAAATATTAAAATGTGACAATCAGTTTCAGTTGGAGTGTAATAAAGTACCAGTCAAAATGTTTGATTGTTTTTATTTTGCTTTGGATGCAGCTTGTATGTATCATTTAAGTTGCTCTTGTCATTGCTTTAATATCAGTTGAGTCAGGTCAGTATCATGTTTTCTGCTGTGAAAAAATGGGTCAAAGTGGCCTACATTTTGATTATGGTTCTTTATAGAATGTGATTCAGGATTAAGTTTTTTTGCTGGGTGTATTTGGGGGTGGGGGTGGTTTTGCCTAATGAAGGAGAGAATACATTATCCCTGGTGCTGGCATGCACAAATATAAAGTATATGTCCAGGCTTGCTGCATCTCTGCCATTCTTTCATTCTAGGTCTTAGGGAACAATTTGGATTCATTTAAATTGCACATGCATGGTGGTGTTGGTGGATATCTTTGTACATTCTTTGTGAATTATTTTGTTCAGCTTTGGTTAATTGAACCCTATACATGTACTGTTGTACCAGGAATTATGAAAATTGATGAGAAATGGATCTTAACAGATACTTGTATTTTGTGATCGTTGCAAAGCCCCCAATTTAAAATGCAGAAAACAGTTTAAGTATCCATGAAAGCACCATTTTCACAGTTTGTGTTAAATACATGCTGCTTGGGATTGTTTAGACTCAGAATACCAACAAGATGCACATTTCAAGGCCATTACTTTGCTCAGTAAATAATGGTTTGGTAGCATGTGCTATAGTAACCTCCCTTGATTATTTTGATTCCTTATTGTCTGCAAGTGACATACAGGACACAAAAGAGAGAGACAGAAGTGTAATAGATAAGAAATTTACTGATTTTAAAACGTCGCAATCTGTCTCCATTGGAGTAGAATAAATTAGCAGTGGAAACACTTGATGTTGAATTATCATTTATTGTTCTAATATCAGTTGAATCGGGTCAGTACTGTGTTTGCTGCTATGGAAAAAGGGTCAGTGACTAGCATTTCCTACTGCAACTGCATATAATTTTGGTTTATGGATCTTGATAGAATGTGAGGTTGCACAGAGTTTTTCTGTAGCTTGCCATGATGAAGGAAAGAACATACTATGTTTGGTGTCTACATACACAAATATGCAAGTATATACAAGTGTGGAACGTAACTGCATCTCACCTTTTCTTTCTATGTCCTAGGCAACAGTTCGGAATAGGTTTCATTGCACATGTGGTGGGATGGGTTGTAGCTTTTACAGTATTGTTGAATTATTTGCGTTCAGTTCAAGTTAAATGAACCCTGTACATGCATCTTGACAGATATTAGGGTGTTGTGATTGCTGCAAATCACAAATTTGAAGACCCAGCAAATAATTAAGAACCTATGAAAACATAATTTTCAGAATACCAACAAGATGCACATTTCAAGGCCATTACTTTGTTCAGTAAATAATGGCTTGGTAGCATGTGCTATAGCAATCTCCCTTCATTTTTTTTTTGATTACTTATTGTCAGCGAGTGACGTACAGGTCACCAAAGAGGGAGACAGAAGTATATTAGTTAAAATCTGCTAATATTGACAAGAGGCAAAATGTTCAATTGAGTATAATAATGTAACAGTTGAAACAGTTTGGAGCATTTTCATTTTGCTTTAAAACTATTGTACCCATTACTATTCTGTTCCTGTTGTCATTAATTGAATCACAGCAATAATGTTTGCTGCTTCAAATGATGTGTCAAGGTGACCAGCCTTTCCCACTGCAGTTGCATAGAATTTTTGGAATATAGATTTTCAAATATGTCATGCAGAATTTAAGTTTTCTAGAATACCTTTATGAAGTAGAGGAGAGCATACAGCCATTATTATTGGTGTCTGCACATGTGTAGGTAGGTGGCTTCAATGCAGTTCAGCCATTCTTTCTTCCTAGATCCTTGGAATCAGTTTGAAGTGTTTTTCATTGCACCTGTCCCCCTGGAAATGAACAGACATTTTACATGTACATTTTTTGTACATTTGTGATGGTTTTTCACTCGTTCAATTTTTTCCCCACTCAATAAGTGTGTGTGTGTATGTATATATATATATATATATATATATATATATATGTATATATATATATAATCATAGTGATGCATCTTAAGTAATGCACCCTGATTTCACACGACACTAACATTGGTTAAATATTTGTTTTGTTAATTGCCCAAACACTGACCTTGCTTGCAGCATTCAACGAGATGATTGTATGCCTCGATGTTAGTACTGCACACATGCGACAGAAGAGGGTAGCCATGGTTGCTCAATTGTATGATTTTGTTGGGTTGTTTTACTTTTTAATGGCACTTTAATACTTGCTTACATCGTGCCAACGATAGTGGAGCTAACTGCCTTTCCCAAGTACACACAAAGGCAGCCAACCCATGCCTGGTCTGGTATCGAATTCATGACATGTTCTGCTATCTGCTGTGGCTACCTACAGAGTTTCAAGAGCATTTGACTCTCTGTCCGAGGGATGCAAGTTGGATAAATGCCCAGACCAGCCTGGGCCAGCTACCATTATGTGTCCAAGAAAGGCACTGGGCTTCAACTCCTGCATATTATAGACAATAACATCTTAAAAGTGCTATTAAAAACGAAACAAAAAGTAATTCTTTTGTGTCACATTTTACTAGTTGAGTTGGCACCTGGTATACATACTGTCATACCTCGAATCGTGAGACTTTTTGAAGATTACTACACTCTGCTCATAAAAGTAGGTCATTATGAACCATATTTTTGCTTTATTATTTAACGTTTTTGTTTGAACTGCTAATGCAAAAGGCATTCATCTATCTGATAATAATACATTTCTTTTGGTACCACATATATACAAAAGGTCACAAGGACCTACATTTCACATTTACTGTCTTTGTTTACATTTTTTTGTTCATTACTGGTTGAGGGGGGAGTTTATTCCATGTACATACTATCCTATTTCGAGTCATGAAAGTTGGTGATGGAATGAATCTTGATAAGCACTGCAGAATTAGGTCATGATGACCCATGCTGTGCTTCACTGACTTTGTTTAAATTTTGTAGTTCATTTCTCGTGATCTGTTTGTGCTTAAATTGATGTTTTGAGCGCCTCTGTTCGAGAGACTTGTGATTGAAAAAAATGTTAACATCTTTTTTGACAGGAGCAAACATTTCATCGAGATCATTATAGTATTATTTCTTTTCTTGCATGAAAATTGAAGTTTACAGTGGCCTATAGGGACTTAAAAAATCTTCATTGAGATGGACTATGTAATCGTTTATTACAGTCGGGTTTGTTTATCAACACTTTTCATTGTACTCTGTTTTGTTGCAGAATTTAGAAAGGTTGACGGGTGCCTTGTTTCAGCGTCCACCACTCATATCAGCTGTCAAACGACAATTGAGAATAAGAACAGTGTACGAGGTTAAAATGTTGGAGTATGACAAAGAAAAGGCAATGGGTAAGACTTTGAATTTACTTAGATTCATTGTTTATTACAGTATGTATGCAAGATGGTATTGTGTTGACATATATATATTTGCCATGAAACATCTGTACATACAGACATGCTGAATAGTAGACTTGGGGTTTACTTTCAGTCTGTGTACATTACACAGTGTATGCCCCTCTGTCGGAAATTGCTGTTCATCGTTGGGAACATTAATGCCATCAAAATTCAGATGAACATTGACCTGCTTCCTTTTTTTTTATTTGTTCAGACAAACTTTTCTTGTTATTTGTTGTTCTTTGTCTGTAATAATATGTAAGTATTAAGAGGAAAGTGATGATTGCAAGTCAGAATGCAAATTTTATTTAAGTTGGATTTGTTTGTTATTGCTCTTTTCTTTTCCTCTTGTGTGCTCCAGATAAAGATTTACATTTCAGCTTGGATGAGTGTCCCATTTAATATTCTGAAAATGCCTGTTAGTGTGTCATTGGTGAACAACAATTTCACAATACATCTGTCCTAGATAACTAAAATACATTTTTGGAGTCTGAAATTAAATATATCAAGCTTACATTTCACATAGTAAATTTTTTGCAGCATTCTTTTTCAGGTCAATAGGTCCATTTTGGAATTGTCACTCCCTGATAATATTTTGAGCATGTTACAAATTTATGCTTCCAATTTTTATAATGCACAGTTGCACACATTTACCAGAGAGTCTAATTTGGTCATGTACAGCAAAAAACAAACGATGGAAATTTTTAAAACATACAATTATGGACCTTGGCCAAATAATAAAGTTCAAACCTTGTTACTTGTAACATGTCACTTGTAAAGTGGCATTCAAAGAGCAGTTTTGTTGGTAACAATTCTGTATAAATGTTTTTCTCACCATACACATAATTGATGAAATTTTCCAAAATATGTTGCCACAATAATATAGTGCACCTACCATGTCTTACTCAGGCATATTCTGGGTGAGTTGCGAAGCGGGCACTTACATTCGTACGATGTGTGTACATTTGGGTCTTCTCTTGGGCGTTGGTGGTCAAATGCAGGAACTCCGCAGAGTAAGATCTGGAATCCAGTCAGAAAAGGTGTGTAAACTTTTATATGTGTGCATGTACATTTTCATTTACCTTCCGTGTAGCCTGGTAGACAAAAGAAAGGACATCTCTCTTGTTGGCAACCAGTGGTATTTTATATTAAAGTGTGTTGAAGGATCATTATAAGAATAAATTTCATTTCTTGTTTAAATGAACAAATAAAGGAACACTGGTACATTTCCATTGAAAGTAATGTTAAAATATGTCAGAGAAAGTATGCTGTGTGAATTGACTAATTTTGTTATTGGTACCAATTTTCATGGATTTTGTGAATAGAGCTTCCCATAAATTTGAATATCTAATGAACAGTTATCCCTCTGTGGAAACTTTAAGACCATTGCTTCAATTGATACAATGAAGTTGCCCACAAAAGCTTCATATTTTGCCATACCATGAAAATTAATGCTGACAAAAGTAAATGAATTTTGTGTTGGTAAACTTGCATTTGGTGTGTGCTTTGTGGAGACAATTTATATCCAGAAAACAGGATGCACAAAATGTTCAGGCCATTACTTTAAACAGTAAATAATGGCTTGGTATCATGTGCTACAGTAACCTTTCTTGGTCCGGATTCCTGTAGTCAGTTAGAGACGTACAGGCAACAAAAGAGAGGGACAAAACAGTAATAGATCAGAATCTTACAAGTAATTAAATGAGGATCTGTTTGAATTTTGCTTTTTAAAAAAGATCAGCTGAAAGACTATTTAGCTTTTATTTTGTATTGGCTGAAAGTATTTGCATTTTAATTAAGATAAAGCTGTCAGAGCACAACAGTAATTATATGTGTTTGGCAGTCTTTTTGTCCATCTGTCATCAGTTTTGTTTCCAAAAGATGGCTTTACTGGGAATTAATGGATTTTCTCCCTCATCTGTTTTATTCAGTGTTATACTGACAACCTTCATATAACTACTACATTTATTGCCTTTCATGTCCTCATTTAGAATAGTGGCCCTTATTTGATGGTCCCAAGTTTGGTTTCAGCAGCTTTACTTTATCAATGATCAATTTTAACTAAATTCTTGATGAGGCTTTATATTGACAAGGCTTTGAAGGAATTTTATTTCCATTGTTCTACAGAATTTATAAGAGTTGTCCCCCCCCCGAAAGTCTGACTCCTGGTGTTTGGATTCACAGCAAACTTTGCTGGTGGTTCTTGGACTTTAAGACCGCTAAATACCTGTCATCCTAACAAGCAAATTGTAGTGTTCAGAACCCTTGTGATGTATCCTAATTGTTTAGAACTATTTTATGTGAATAATTATTGAAAACATTTGATGATTTTCAAGTTGTATATTCTTTTAGAATTAACAAGGAATCTAATTCAGTAGCATTTGAAGTATATTTTAGTGAGGAGAAATTCTTTGGATTGCCAGTGTAATTTTTAGCTTCACAGTATTGTGAACAAGTTGAAAACCAGTTTCTCCAGAGGGATTTCGTAACAGTAGTTTTCTTTGTGATTGGGTAGAGACAAAAGTACAAAAGCACTAACATGACTGATACACTGAGAATATAGCTTCTTGGTGTAGGAAACGGTATACAGTAAAACCTGTTATGAGAGACCGCCCCTTCTGCCAACAAAAAGCGGTCTCTCAAGACAGGTGGTCTCTCATAGCAGGCTTGTACAAAAAGACCAGTTTCCAATGTCCAGTTTCAGAACAATTTCAAGAAAATAACTACAATCACTGTACATATATTCTATTCTTTATTAATATTTCTTGCTAAAATATTGTATACATTCATCTAAAAACAAAATTATATAATTATATAGCAATAAAAATACACTTCTGTCATTAAACATGAAATCACCATTACATCTGAAGATCACATATTTTAGCATATGAAATCATTTCTGAATTACTTCTTTTTCTTTATAACAACCTAAATTTGTTTTACCGATGTTTAAACTGCTTTTTTGCGAGTGGTCTGCTCTTACTCATTTCTTTCAGTTACAATAATTATTTTCTCCAGCCTTAAAATTTGTCTCTTTTTAGTTGGAGGGTCGTCCATTGTCATTAAGGTTCTAGGTGTTAAAATTATTAGTGCTCAGTTGTAATATCGAACGTAAAGACGGTTTTGACTGGGCTGTGGAAAAATATGAAGAAACTATACTTGTGCATTGCATATCTAACAATTAATGAAATAAAAAGAAATAATTATCTCATCCAGAAACAGAACCATTTACTCAGACACAAAAGTCAATGGCTTCATTCAAAGATGACGTACTAGGATTAACTATATAAGCTAAGTGTGTAATCCAGTCACACCAACTTGAGTAGACAATGGCTTTGTGATTGGGCTGTAATCACTTAACATCGGGGTGGGGGCGGAAAACAACAAACATCACAAGTCTTGAACACCATCAATCGAATCCCACGAATGATTCTCTCTTGCTGGTTTAATTGACAATGACCTTATTCACCCCCAGCAATACGGATTAACTCTAGAGACAAACAATATACGTGACCACTACGCCAGCACCAATGGCAGTTCGTGACATGTCCATTAGCCTGGTTTACGCACCCATCACAGGTAGCAACAATCTTTTTTTTTTTTAATATTCCTTTTATGCTTGTTTTTTATCAGAACAGTCGTTACTAATGAAGCGGATGTTGTAACAATTGATTACGTAAAGGTCAGTGGTGTCCGTCTGTTCTCATGATGCGGTTGTTCACATTGATGTCGGGTCCTGCGATTAAGGCCAGGAAGCAGGCTAAGTGCGGGAATAATTAGTCTGGTTCCCTGCTTTGTATGCTCTCTATACGAATAGCAGAGAACAACGCAGTGAGCATACGAAGCAGGGAACCAGACTAGGAAATAATCTACTTATACTTTAATCTGGTTTACGACAGAAACTATAAAACACTATAAGCATATCTAAAATATTCAGATATCGGTAGCCAGCCTATTTTTTCATTTTTTCTTTCTTTTTTTTTTTTATTTAGAATGGTATGAGCGGTTGTTCTTACAAGTATTAAATTAAGGTCAGTGGAGTTTATTCTCTTTTTTGCAATGCGGTCGTTCATGGCAGTGTCAAAATGCTTATTTGCCAAGACATCGCAGTTGCTGGTCGCATTCAGCAGGTAGGTGGTCGCTCATAACAGCATTTATATAATAAAATCGATCCATGCATTACGATTGTGGTCGGATATGACAGGTGGTTTTTACTGTATACCGTATATATGTAACAAGATGCCAATCAGTTACACGGTTATTAGGTGAAAAATGGCAGAAATGAAAGAAACAAAGATTCAGTTTTGTTCATGAGGACTTGTGTTACAGTCATTGTATTGGTCAAATATGTTGAAGTGAATTCAGAAATCTGGATTTGAGGAACTGATTTACCATTTATTATAATTGGACAGTCATTGTTTCCGACTGTATTGGTATGTGTACACACATAGGTAAAAATGACACATTGGTTTTGTTATGTCTAACCAAGCTGTTGCCTATTTCAGAGCAAGAAGCATAGATTTTGCAAATTTGACGCTAGGATTTGGCCTTTCTTGACTCATTTGTTGCAGGTCATGTCAGTGGGCACTGATTGTATTTTTGTATTTCACAGACCTTATGGTTCCAGTGACTAACACAAATGAATTTTGCCCATTAAACAAAATACATTTGTGGACTGAACCAAATATCTAAGATGAATTAAGTGATCTTCCTATCGATGCTATCAGATTCAGGTCAAAAGGTCTCCGGAAACATTTCTGTACTGTACTTCAGAACTTGTTGGTTCAAACATGTTCGAAGATATGTTTGTTTCCAAATTTGTTATTTTGGCATTTCACAAGAATAAGATTTCAATACTCTACAATGAAATAGAGTAAAAGGAGGGAAGAAATGGACTTTATGCCAATTCCTACACATATTTTTCTGCCAGTATGTTGCCAGTCCCTTTGAGGGACTCTTGTTCATTTATTTTAAAAAATTAAATAATGATTTAAATAATTAGGAAATGCTGTTGAACTTGTGTTCCTTTTCAGAGTTCAATGGTGACCATGCATGATGTATTGGATGCTCAGTGGATGTACGATAATCACAAAGATGATAGTTACCTACGAAGAGTCATCCATCCACTTGAGGCACTGTTGACTTCACACAAAAGAGTAATCATGAAAGACACTGCGGTAAGGAATGTCTTAAAACTTGATTTTTTATTTTACATCAATTATTTAGCAGTTTCCAACAACCTGTGTAGTAGACTTGCTGTTGTAAAATGTCAGCATGTATGCATTTATGTACATGCAGACCTGCCAACTCTTATGATTTTGCCGTAATTCTTATGAAAATTATCCTTAAAATACGGACTTGTGGCATACAACCAAAAAACTACGGAAAAATTATTGTTGCTGAAAAAATCCGGATAATTGGTTCATCCATGTTTGATATGTATCAGGGTTTCATATTAGAATCAGTAAAATTAGTCAGGGAACCAGACTAACTTTACAGCAGCACCCCAGATGCTTTGAACTGCACCTATTTTTTCATGCAAACCATCTGTAGGATCAAACTGTTGATTATAGAATTTTTTTAAAATGGCGTCCATAAAGCGATGCATGTTAAGATGAAAGGGAAAATAAGCTTCTAAAAAAAGTGTTAATAATCAACGCAGAAGAATAAAAAGGAGTATTTATATCTTTGTGAATAAAAGCTGGAAAGGATACAATTACATTTATTGGACATCACGTGGCAATTTGAGTATGTCTCGTGGCGGGAGATATGATTGCCGTCATCATGTGTAATGGAAAAAGAATTTCCAAGAATTTCGTCAAGTTGATAGATAGCAACAAGCCATTGAGTTGCATAGTGTTTGGAACTAAAGTATGTGCAGCTGTACTAGTGGTAAATAAAGTCTATGCGTATTTTTTAAAAAAAATTTCAGTTGAACACAATTTTTGTCGTCACTGCGTCAAACTTTTATTTATGTTTTCCAGCTTTACAATAACAGTTTTTGATATTTTGTTACACCTTCCTGAAAACTGATCAGTCTTAGAGAAAAACCAACTGCCCTACTGAGATGGACTCATCAGGGTTGGCAGGTCTGTACATGTATTAGGGTTTAATGGCATGTCAGTAAAATAGTGGCTGTATGTTGCCAATTAAAAGTTCTAATAACTGTGTGAGGGCTGTGCAACAAAACATACATGGGACCCAGGAAAGGCACTGTTAAAGTGGGGTACTCACCTGTAGATGCAATTCAGAATTTTCTAATCATTTTAATATGAACTATGTGAACTCAAAATACCTTGGGATATATTTTTAAAAAACTGCCTTCTTTGGATACCGTGTATGTTTAAATGGAACAGCCCTGAGGTAGCTTTGAGATCATGGAAATGAGAGAACATATTGGGAGAAAGATTCCCGGTAGAGCAATATTGACGAAATTTGATTTGGAAAGAGACTGAGGGAATTGCAGTATTACTTAAAAAATTTTGGTGGACAAATATCTGGCTAGATGTGCAAATGTAACAATGATAACTATCAATGAAATACCATTACTTTATGTAAAATAGTAGTCCAGCAAAAATTCAAGAAAAGAAATCCAGGAAATATTTTTTAATAGCCTCAGAACATTGCTTACATAGTTTTTTTGTGATGACACATAATTGATTCTTTGTGATGTCAATAGAATTACAACACAAGCAACCACAGGCTTGAGAGTAGTTCAAAGTGGCCACTGTTTACAGCTTAAGGTCCTTTATTTTGGCATGCATCTGAAAAGTTAGAGGACGTTCCAGTTGATGGACAACTACATACCCATGTACTGGTCAAAACTAATTTGAATTTGCCTTGGAGCTGTGAAAGATGTATGTTATCTATTCAATTTTCATAAAATGCTGTGAAACTTTATTATGTTCAAATATATGGAATCTAATCCAGGTTTGTCAGGCAGGTCACTGTTTTGATTTTCAATGGCCGAGGTCTCTTTAGTGATGATTTAGACATGATATAACCAATTGTGTTTTGAAAACACTCAAAACCAACTTACCATTTTTTTTTTTGTTGCCCTGGTTTGCTTCCCATGAGTAAAATGAATTTTCCATTGTTTGAGGTGCCTGTTGTGTAAAGTTTCTTCTCTTGCACTTTGAACACAAATACATTCATTTTGGTAAGAGCTGGGAGTCATGAAAACTTTAATTGTCTTTGGCAACAATATTAATACAGTTGTGAAGATATTGTGAACTGTGGTAATATTTCCCTAAACCGATGCTCAGTAACCTTGTGAACTGAATGACATGCTAACCTGTGCCCCAGGTTACTCTGATATTTTGGAAATTCAGAAATGGTTTATGCTAGCGAAGAAATGTACAAGTCGAGTCCACTCATTTTTGTGGTAGAATGCATGTTGTACATTATGTACTTGGATACAAGTCGTATTCAAATGCAAACAACATAGACCCTGATCTGTCCTCACATAATAAATCAATATCATTGTTCTTTATTCTGTTAGTTACTCCTAACAAACTGCATTGACCCAGATGTGTCAGCACATTTTGCAATGGCATATCTTAGTCTGTAAAGTTTGAAGTTGGATTCCTCTTGTGAGCGATTATTTACAGTATCTGTATAACCTGAATCGTGAACGGAAAACATCTGGATAATTATGAATTTGTGTAATTATTTCTAGGTAAACGCGGTCTGCTATGGAGCGAAAATCATGTTACCTGGTGTTCTGCGTTATGAGGATGGAATTGAAGTCAATGATGAAATTGTGATAGTTACAACCAAAGGAGAGGCTATTGCACTAGGTAAGATTGTTTCAGACTATTTGAGGTTTGAGAGGTTATACGCTGGGAAACGAGGCAGATCATCTATATAAACATGGTGTGATATCCATGATCAGGTGTGCATGATATAGTCAAATAAGTGATAAAAGTGCTGTTGAAAATTGACCAACAATATGACAGTAAATGCTTTCAACTCGCTATATGTTGAGTAATTAAAACTTTTTGTCTCAAGTCTTATTGTATTCCTACACAGATTGGTGTGTTCTTAGGAAATGCACTTGGTTCCCATTGATGGAACCCCAGGTACCCAAGTAATACAAGGTGATCACCTTTACAGATTACTTGCATCTCACCTCTGTCCATGGATTTGAGTTTTGGCGTGGTCAGTTCCAATTGTAATAGACCAAGTAGCAGCCATGTGCTCCAACCTTTTTTTTCCCATCTACAGTTTCAATACATGCAAGAATTTGCTACTCACAGACTATGTATGTTGCCCAGATGAGCGATATCGGGCATATCTGGTCTTGTATGAGCTGTGGCTCTGGGTGGCTTGTTGTCCTTTGTTTTCTGGAGCCTTAACAAATTTTTTGTTTTGCTTTGGTTCGTTTCTTTACAGCAGTGCAGCACAAAAAGGTTATTTAGTGCCAAGGCAGTTGAAGTAAAGTGTAAACCGTAACATAGATTATTGCGTTTTAACCAAAGTTTGTGTGCAGCTTTATGTTTATTATACCCATGATGAGTTTGATTTCCTGCATTCAGTATCCTTGTGTGAAGTTGTGGACACGTAACTGCTGTCATGTTTTTGTTTTTTTTCTTCCCCAAATGCATGTTCCCATTTAAGATGAGCAGATTATAGTTGGTGGGACCCTTGGCAATGTACCCATCATTAATAGTTGATTTTTCCTGAATTTCATCAGTATCACTCAGAATGCAGAATTTTCACTGAAACCTTGTATTCCTTGCTTGTACTAAATCCGAAATGGTTGGCATCTACATTTTACATATTTGATGAATAGTAATTTTCATTCTGGAATATATGTACGAACGAGGCCCACCTCTAACAAAGGAAAACAAAAATAACTAAAAAAGGTTTGCAAAAGATGCAGTAAACTGATCTTCAGCATATCTGGATAACAGAGATAATCCTTGCTACCTTTAATCCTGTTTACATCAGTATTGTATAATAAGATATTGATCTCTCCTGCCAAATCTATTTTGTGCATGAATACTGTTGTGTCCTTTATAGAACCACACACACAAAGTTTTGTTTCTGAAAGTGGATCTCCATGACAAATAGAAACTTCCTGACAAATGGGTGAGGTGGAATCTGAATAGTTTGGATGTCATCTTGACTCATCAGGAGACATACAGGAATTTTATTAAACCCCTTGTTTCTTTGTTTTGTTAGGCTTTCTTTCTGGCCCTCTTGTTGGTAAAGAAATGAGTCATTTTACTGGTTATTAGTTTTCATTTACTGGCAAGGTAACTGCCACATATACATTATCTGTGCAACAGCAAAACTAAATTTCTCTTTTATCCTGAACTTATTGCTGCTCTAAACATAAAATTTGCTAATCAGATTTCTTTGTTGACATTCAAGAAGAGTAGGGATGTTACAACCAGAAGCCATTTGCTGCCAACGGGTGGTGGTCTCAAAGCATCATAGATAAAAAGCTACAGGATGCTTAGATAATGTAGCATCACTTGTAAAAAAAAAAAGTCTGACATTCGCTCGTTATCGTAATTTAACTGGCATCAACATGAATTTTCAGATAACAAAGAAAAAGAAGAATCCAAGGGATTTAGACCAGTGCAGAATCTTTGAACCGCATCCACCCTCATGTCCTCTCCACTATTCCATGCGATCTTGAGTCGTACACATTCTGACTGCTTTTTTAGTGCACTTTTGCCAATATGCTTTTGACACTGTAAAAAGAGAACAGGAGTTTTGAAAGCTGTATTTGGTTGTTGATCATGAAGCATCAGTTTTGAATTTGTTTAAGTGAAGAAATTAATGTTTGTGGTTCAGATGATTCAACATTTTGCCAGTATTGGCGCCTGAGAGAAGAAACTGTTGAATTTCACCAATTATCTGCTATTTTCCACTTCTGAAATGAAATTGTAAATTCCTTGTTATTATCAGCTACTTTAAATTTATGAGCAATCCAGGTTTGATGTGCACATGTGTGTGTGTGTGCATTGGATTTTTAACGTAGCTGTAAAAAAAATTCAGTCATTTCACAACGATGTCTGCAGTGGGGCAGTTCATATTGATTTCTAGCACTGGGGCATCATGCCGCAGACATGTAGCATTACCCAGTCGCATTATCCTGACACCAGACTGACCAGTCCTAACACGAGCCTCTTAATGCTGAGTGCCGAGCTGTTGGTACCATTTTTTAATATAAGTCCTTGATATGACTGCCACGGTTCGAAACTGACCTCCCGCATCCAATGCAGACACTCTAACCACAAGACCACCGGAGCAGTCTAAATCTTTGGTTTTTCTTAAACGTAATACTGGTTTTTTACACATTTACACAACAAAAAAGAAAATTCTGGCATTTACATATGTAATCATCACAGACCTATTGTGATGCACCTGTTGATTATCAGAGTAGTATCCCATAAAAGTTTGATTTTTTGGGGGGCACAATTTCTTCAATATCAATCAATATGCAGAATTTCATCAATATCAATCAGTATGCAGAAATTTTACTAAAAATGTTTGATCATTCTACTAAATCTGAAATGGTTGGCATCTGTGCGCATATTCATAGTTTATATTTATAGTTTGTGAAAAGTACTTGCAGTCCAGAATATTTCTATGAAAAAGCTCATTTCTAACAAAGCAAATCCAAATGACTAACCCAGAGATGCTGCCAGGCCATGGGAGTTTCACCAAAAAAAACTCAAAATCAATGCGGAAACAAAAGGTCATGCAGATAATGTGTGCTTTCCCGTGGTTTGTTGAACCCATTGCTAGCTGGGGTGGGTGGGGTAGTTTTATTAAAGACGGAAATTAAAAATATTGGTTTGTCAGATTAAGTCCTAGTCCCTTTTACGGGTGATAACAATCAAGCTATGGTAAAGTAGAATTAGTGTTTGAATACAAGCATCTGTATGATTGAGATCTGGTTTTGTCAGAAATAATTGAGTGGTTCTGATTTTATTGTCTCCTGAGGGGTATAACACACTGATTTGTTGATCAGCCTTGACTGAATTGTATAGAGCATAACAAGTTTTATGAATATTGAAATAGAAGATAACCGATTTCTTTACGGTAAGATCATCTGCTACAATTGATACTATAGAACAAGAGGACAGCTATTGTGATTCGATCGAACTGAATACGATGCACAGACTGGTGACAAAGTTTGTACCTCGTCCACAGCAACCAGAGGATGATACAAAAGGAATCAAAATTCCTCGACACGTGGTTGATTACCTACAAGCTGGTTAGGAATGAACCAAAAACGAGGGACGCTATGTGTGTTCTGTCGAGAGTATAAGAAAGATAATCTGCTCGATAACAATAATGGTTGCACAGGCAAACCAATGTTCTTAAAAGGCTGCAACCTTGGCGTAAAGCCTTGCAGCAAATTTGATCTGCGCTAGAAATATCCTAAGAACATTATTGAGTTCGAATATCATGAAGACCAGTTCCCCAACTTGTTTAAATTGGCCAAAGTTGCAGTAGTTCTCCTATTACAAATGGCAGATTGTGAGAGGGGATTTAGTTCACAGAACAGAATTGACACTGCTCTTAACATCAGAAAAAGTGAATAAAGTGACTGTTATTCAGATACAAGGTAGTTATATAGACAAATTACCGTATTGAGAGGCTTTGAAGAAGCAGTGATAAGTGATAGAAGCAGAGAAGAATATTGACCAGTGCAACAAACTGAATTCGGTATGCAGATACTTTGTTGCCAAAGTGATATGAAGTTGCTGAATGCTCATCTTAAATTAGGTATGCATATACCTTACAATAGTGTTCTCACTCATCTGCCAGCCCCGAGATAATATTGGTGGAGGGGCACACCCCTATCTCAAGAAAATTCCTGTCAGCATCTCTGCTCACCATTTGGAAAGGCTTACATTGAAGTAGTAAGCTAATCTTATGCATGTCTAGACCTACACAACTGAGATAATGCCAGCTACCTTTAATTAATTACAGCTGTATTGTGTATTAGGATATTGATTTATCTTACCAAAACTGTTGTGGACATGAGCACTGTTGTGTCCTGATAGGACCACACAGAAAGTTTTCTTTCTTGATGTGGATGTGATTGGACACAGAGAAATTTCATGACAATGGGTGAGGTGGCATCAGAATAATTTTGATGTAATCTCAATCTGTCAGGAGACATCAAAGAATTTTCATAAAAACCTTGTTGGGTACACATTTTGGCCATCTTACTGATTACTCTATTCAGTGTGTTTCAAAATAGTACAAGTTCTAATTTATTTAATTAAAAAAAAGCTTGTTGACAGGTTTTCATTTCCCTGTGTGTAGCCTCTCTCCTGTGGTAGCCCCATTAAGTACATGTAGCATATAATGCTGTATCAGCTAAATAGCCACATGATGCTGGACATTGCATGTCATGGTTAATTGTTTGTTTACACATGTTAGTTGACAATGGATTATATAGTACAAAAAATAAGGCTGTCCGTTTCTTTTCTTTTTTTTGATGGTATTATGAATTTATTCAGTGTCTGAAAATCAATGAATTGGATTTTAAAAAAATTAAAAGATCTTACTCCTAAATGAATTATTTACAGCACACATGTGCATCTCAATAGCCATTACAATGTATTAGGTGAGGTAAGATATTTGTTACGTTTTTCGTTTTTAAAAATTTTGATTCTGTCTTCAGCACGTAAAAGCTGAGATAGCAACACATTATCAGTGTATCAATTTCCATTAAATAATGTCTTTATTTAGATCCACAGCAGCTGTTGGTACGTGTATGTCATATTTCTTTCCAGTCTACAAAGACAAAAGCAATTCCATTTCACCTACAAAGGGGTAGTCAGGTTTAGATGAGTTGTTTTTTTTTCTTCAGGAGGTAAGGTTATTTTATTTACTGAGAAAACTATGTGTTACAGCAGTTGCCTTCTACTCCCAGAATAGAAAAGACAAGTCCAGTTTTGATATAAGAATTTGGGTTTATTGTGCATGAGAGTGATAGATAGGGATGAATGTATTTCTCCTGTTTCTTACACTCTGCAAATTAAATACATTTACTACAAATATACATGAAAATACTGTCATCGGCACATTACTGTTCTGCTTGTATACATTGATTGAGCTCCCAGTACATTCAGTATGAATGGCTTGCTATATTTATTATCAATGCAGAGAGATAGTGAACCTAATAAATCTAAACGCACCGCAGTGTGAAAATGCAGACAGACAGACGTGTATGGACAGAATGATAAGCTCAGAAAAGAACATGCAGATTGATAACCTATTAAGTGTACTAGTTGGAGTAGATATGAATAGGCTATCACATACATTTCAGAGAGAAATATACAGAGTACATACAAAAACTGATACATTAACTGTATTATGTAAATCTAGGTACCTTATATTGGACAAAGGTCAAGGTTACATTTTTCTTTGAAACAAACTCATTAGGCACTCTTCTGGGAGTACAAAGTTAAGAATTTCCATGGCTCTAAATACATTTGTTATTGAAACTTGCTGGCATGTTGAAAGAGTGATCAAATATATTTAAAAAAGACATTTTCTGCTCTTCCAGTTTTTGTACTGTGCAAATGCATGATTTAGATTTTAAGATCATTATTCAATTAAAGACTAAGTAAAATGTAGATATTTCCATTCCATCTTATTCTTTACCTGAAACTTCTCCAAAAGTTACTACCTTGTCACAATATCCCTAAGAGCTTATTTATAACTGAATTTAAAAAATAAACTTATCTAAAAAAAATGTACACTTTTTTAGAAGGACACACTGACATTGACATAATAATAAATGCAAAAAAGTAAAACTACCAACGTTAATGCAATCCAATGACCAACACACTTCAGAGACAATCTACTGAAAAAGGACAATTTATCACTGATATGCTGTTCATGCTGTGTTGTTTATACAGACAAGTTATAAACTGACCAGTCGGAAAGCTACTTATTATTTGCCCTAGAATAGAACAAATTAGCAATAAGGTAGCATTGTTGCTCAGAGTGAAGAAAAACTTGAACAGATAATCCTGGTTCAAGGTTGCCTAATTGGCTAAATGTGTGTAAAGTGAGAGCAACACATTAAAACATGAATATATATATAATTTTAAAATATATGATCCTGCTACAAATGTCCACTGCAAAATATACATTGATTGTGAAATTAAGGGAGATAATAGAGTACGTATTGTACCTTTAATTTCAGAGAGTGCACATACATGAACGTAACACTCATGAGTAATTTATTAACAACACTGTTCTTTTTGTACTGTCTGCTATGTAAAGCTGGAGTCGGATTTATATCTAAAAAGTTATGAAATCACAACACTTGTTAAAATAAAACTGTACACAAATTACTCTAAAAACCACGTTGGCCAAGTTCCAGTAAATCTAAGAGTAAGAGACAGGAATAAAGGTCAAAGACATCTTTAAAATTACATTAATGATTTTTATGACCACTGTCCTAAAAGCACCACACAGAAAGTTTTGTTTCTGGATGTGGCCGTCAATGGACACAGAGAAATTTCCTGACAAATAGGTGAGGTGGCATCAGTATAATTTGGATATCATCTCAATCCATCAGGAGACATTTAAGAACTTTTATAAATATTGTGTTGATTCATATTTTTACCCCACCCCACCCCACCCATATTAGTTTATTTCTGGATGTTGACATCGAGATGGTTTTGAAAGACCTGTTTTCACAGGCTGAAATGCGGTAAATTTGGTACTAACAGTTTTTGTGCCCAAAAAGATGCTGCTTCCATTTCCAGTTGTGCAAAAATTAATAATAATGAGTGATTTCTTTTTTAAAAATCCTACTTTATTATATAAAAAATTTTAAATGTAAAAATCCTGGTAGTCCTTGTGCAGAATTTTCTTCATGTAACATGCTCAATCTCTAATTACTACCAAAGGTCAAGAGAGCATGTGTTGGATGCAAAGGCAAGCTTGTCAGGGCAATGCATTCAATATCAAAACCCATTAAAATTCAGTTTTTCATTAATTTAGCAGTAATGCTTATAATTACCATCCGAATGCAGATGTTTCCGTTCCTAAAGATGTGTCCTCATTTACCAAATCTTGGATCAGATTCTATGCTTAGACGAATGTGATATGAAGGCATTATAATGTGTAAGTATTATGACCCTATCTGTGTGCACCCTTGCTAATTGCACTATTATCCAATAAAAGTCTGTGTTCCAGAATTTATCATTATAAATCAGGGAGCAGAATTTCACTAAGAATTTTTAATTGTTCCACCTGGTTTTCATCTACGACATTTTATAGTTGAATGAATAGTACTTCTTGATCTTGCTTGTAAAAATGGTACTAACAGCTACCTCGCTTGGTGCTCAGCATTAAGAGGTTGGTGTTGACTGGTTGCCTGGTATCAAGATACAGCTACCTCGCTTGGCGCACAGCATTAAGAGGTTGGTGTTAAGACTGGTTGCCTGGTATCAAGATGATGCAACTGGGTGGAGACGTCATGCTACATGTCTGCGGCATGATGCTTCAGTGCTGGACATCACTATAAATTGCCACATTGCAGACATCATATTGATATGACTGAAAAATTGTTAGGATACATTAAAAATCAAAATAACACAGACACACACACACACTCTTCTTGGTCTTGAATGTGTATATGAACAAGGCCCATTATGACGTAGAAAAATCAAAATTTGTAATCATTTGAAAAGATATATAAAATAAACAGTAACTAATTTTCTGCAGCTCTAGGCAAAAGAGATTTCCCTGTTGCCTTTCATCCTGCATTATATGATAGTGATTGATCCTGCCAAATCTGTAATGGACATGAGTACTTTTATGTCCTAAAACCACCACACAGAAAGTTTTGTTTCTAGGTGTGGCCGTCAACGGACACACACAAATTTCCTGACAAACAGGTGAGGTGTCATCAGTATAATTTGGATGTCATCTCAATCCATCAGGAGACATTTAAGAATTTATAAATATTGTTTTGCTTCATGTTTTCTTTTCCCCTTGTTAGTAAAGAAATGTATATATTTAAGATGGTTAATCATGAAAATTTAGTTTGACAATTATTTATTAATGCTTCCGTCGTGAAATCATATGAAGAACTACATGTAATTGTAACTTAATCAAATTATGTATTGTATGTAGTTCAATTAGCAGGTTATTGGCCCTCAGGTAAACTATCTTTATGGATGCTGACTTCATTGTGATTTTGAAAGACCTATTTTCATTGGCTGAAATGGTAAAAAATTTGGTACTGATAATTTTATGCCCCAAAAGACACGGCTTCCATTTCCAGAGAGTATTCTTTTATAACATAAATGGCTGCATACATTTTCAACTTGGACTGGAGAAAAAAATTAGCCATAGCTGGAAAAAAATGAACTAAGACGCATTGAAGAAGCTGTGTGATAATCAGCAAAGAAAGTTCTCTTCTTTGGAAATAGTAATTTCAGAATATCAGCCCATGACAGACAATTCTCAAAGAGGCAATTCAGGACGGCAACCCTTTTTTCAGATTCATTGGGGGCATGTGCCCTCATTTACTAAATCCTTGATTCAGCTCTGTGTTTAGAGGAATGTGACGTGAAGGCATTTCAATGTATAAACATTATGGCCCTATTTCTGTGCACCCTCTGCTTATCGCACTAGTATCCAATAAAAGTCTGTTTTCCAGAATTTGTCATTACAAATTAGAATGCAGAATTTTCACATAGAATTTTGAATTGTTCTATCAAATCCTAAATGGTTTTCATCTGCGACATTTTATAGTTGAATGAACAATACTTCCTGATCTTGAATGCTTATATGAACAAGGCCCCTTATAACAAAGAAAAATCAAAATTGCTAATCATTGGAAAAGATTTATAAAATAAACAGTAAACTAATTTTCTGCTGCTCTAGGCAAAAGAGATTTCCCTGATGCCTTTCATCCTGCATGCAACAGTATTGCATTATAAGGTATTGATTGATCCTGCCAAATCTGTGATGGACACGAGTACTTTTATGTCCTAAAAGCACCACACAGAAAGATTTGTTTCTGGGTGTGGCCGTCAGTGGACACAGAGAAATTTCCTGACAAACAGGTGAGGTGGCATCAGTATAATTTGGATGTCATCTCAATCCATCAGGAGACATTAAGAATTGGTATAAATGTCGTGTTGCTCCCCTTGTTGGTAAAGAAATGTATGCATTTAAGATAGTTAATCATGGAAATATAGTTTGTGAATTTATTATATTTTCTGTCGTGAAATCATGATATACTATATGCAGTTGTATCTCAATTGTAATTAAATTATATCTTGTATGCAATGCAATTAGTAGATGATAGGCCCTCACATAAAATGGGTCATATACAGTTGCTATAAATAGAAAACAAGGAAAATTCTTACATGGCAGTGATGTTTTATAAAGCAGATTCTCAAATTTATATGAGTGGAATTAAACTAAAAATGATCAAAACAACTTTTTACTGATTTTTATTATTTTATCTTTTAATTTACCAGCGTGATCTATATACTGGAGAACATAACACATAATTTGTTGATAAAAGGCTTAATGATTATGACAAAAGCATAATTGCTGGCATGTATGCATTTAACCCCAAGATACTTATCCAAATTTGCAAACTTCATTTTGTCAAGAGTCTTGACGTGAAAGCAACAAATGGTAGTAATATTTATTATTGTAGGGTTTATCTTCTAATTTAATCTGAATCCTGAGCGCGTCGTCCTTTCGAGATCATGTGCACTATACTTAATCGGCTACACTCGGAAATGAACACGATGCATAATTAATGAGTTTTACCTTGACAGATGGTGTAGAAAATCCTTGAGACCTCTGTTTTGAGGAACCTCTACCTTTTCTCTAAGCCGGAAATTGATTTGGTCAGCAATTTTTATTGTGTCCTACAGGACTCTTAGGCTGGGGTTTTAATGCATCATTTTTAATTTTATTGCATCAGGGATGCACATTTGTGAGTTATCGGAAGCCCTGTAGTCACAGCGGCATTGAACAAATCCTCATGCTGATCACATGAGATGATACTATCGCTGATGTGTCTGAAAATGGCAGTGCTGAAATTGAGGATCCATCTAGTTTTAAGGGAAAACAAAAACTCCAAACTGGAAATTTTTTTTTACTGCAGCTGGAAACAAAGGAAAAATGGATGCATTGTAGTTTGTGTTTAAAAACCAGCAAAGAAATTTCCTTCACACTTGTAAATACTAATTTCAGGACATCAATCCTTGACAGAAAAGTTGCCAGCTCACAAACAGGCAATTCAAAATTTAAAATTCAATGAAAATCTTGAAAATACATGCATGACAGTTGTCATGTGACATGCAGGAAATATGCTAGTACTGTACAACACACATTAATGGGATTTCCTTGCCATTGCGCTCATGCCAATGCCAGCAGAGAGTTTTGTTACTCTCACCCATGAGTGGCAACACGTGTTGTCTTTCATTGTAAATGTTGCCTTGATATTGTTGTGATTCAGTTTAAAATTTTGGGAAGTCTACAGTAGCTCAGTGGCATACCAGACTCGTGACCAAAAGGATTTTGTTTGAAGCCTGTGTTGGCTACCATGGTGTGCCAGATTTGTAACTAAAAGGATGCGGTGTTGAAGCTTGGGTGTGCTACCACACTGTGTACCGGGGCAAAACTTTCTACTCTAATAGTTTGGGCACTAAATGACCTGTTTGTGTTTTTGTGCTGTAAACAAACAACCCAAACCAAGTTAACAAAAGATTTGGTACAACATTACAATTTGTCTCCAGTTTATACCATACCATGTTGGATCTTTCTGTCTTGCAAACACAAGCCAAAGCTGTGCCATCACATTACTCATGGCAGGATACCAAATTCCAAGGGACTCTTGTTTTCAGTTGCTAGTGAGGAAAACTTCTTTGAGCAGCCTAGAAACTAACTAGTATAGTATAGTTCATGTTTTCATTGAAGAGCTTGATTTCCTGTTGCAGCATGAAAACCCAAGTAGCAGTGTTCTCTTTTGTCTTCAGGAATTGCCCAGATGACTACAGCTGTCATGGCAACTTGTGACCATGGTGTTGTGGCCAAGATCAAGAGGGTGGTTATGGAGAGAGACACTTATCCAAGGAAATGGGGACTTGGTCCAAAGGTTGGTCCATTATTTCTTGCGATTATTTTTTCTTTGATAAAGGAAAGATTTATTTTCTAAATTATAGTTGTTAAGAAGTGGGACATATTACAGCCAGAAAACTGGAAGGAGTATTACACAACCAGTCCGACTCTTCTACTTAAGATGTTCAACTTTATTTTCTTCCTCCTTATTCATTTAAGCGTGCATGTGCAAAATGAATTATCAAAGATTTTTATTTTATACCCCAAATACTGGAAATCTTAACTAAAGATCTCAGCAGGTACTTGAGTACACACCCATTGATAATAAAAACCAGGTACCAATTAAAAAGCAAACAAAAACAAAATAAAAAACATGTTTTCAAGTACAGATCAAAGACATCAGAAGCATGTGAGTCAAAGAATAACGATTACAGTTTGAGGCTTGTGTCATGTGACTATTGACTGTTACACATTTATCCATCGTTAGACCTCCGTCTAATTTCCTTACTATTTATTTATAGTAACTGTACATGAATCAGTTCCAAGAAAACAGGTTTCTTGAATGTGAAGCCACACATCAGATTCATTATATTTTGATACATACGTTGCAAACCAGTCTTAATATTTTTTTAAAATTGTACCAGATATTAAGCAAAAACAGGCTTTATTGATGTGACTCAAGGATGTAATACAGCTTCAGAGGAGAGGGATTTCGTTAAACTTTAAAACATGTTGCATCAGGAAAAGGACAAACCAGTAGCACTTCAAAATTCTGAAAGAAGAGATTGGCCTTGATGTGATACAGCATTCATCATTTGTGGACTTCAACCATTCAGTGAAAATTAGACATGTAGGCTAGTTTAAGTAATCATTATGCATACATAATTTATCAGTTTCTTTTGTGTATATACTCTCGTACTAACTAATAATCCACATAGATTTAGCAGATTTGTGTCCAGAATTTTACTGCAGTTCCAGGTAAGTAGCAAAAATAAATGCACATTTTTCATACAATTTTCTGTAATTATGGCATGTAATATAGAGATTGCTCTTTTCATGCTCAGATTACAATTTGTTTGCCATGTATATTAGTAATAATCACGCTTATACCTCACTTTGGGGTTGGCATGTATGAACCCACAACAAAGCAGTTCAGGTTCACATTTAATACAGTTTCTCTTTGATTGGGAACCCAGCAACAGATTATTGGAATCAACGTGTACCCAGTAGTTGTTTCCTAAAATTTTGACAGCTCTAACCTTAAATTTCTAACCTATGGCAGTTTTTTTTATTAATAAAAAAAAAAAAATAACTTAAAAATAGGGACCTTTTTTAAATTAAAATTTTTTTTTTAGTTTCATTGGTAGCACAGTATATTTCTTTCATGCAGATGTGGAAGTTTTTATTCGACAAGATGATAAATTGTAAAATTCTTGAAGACACCAGTCTTACCTTGTACCATTAGTGTTGTACTATTTTTTTC
The DNA here is from genome assembly GCA_016617855.1 of Megalonaias nervosa. Classification (NCBI taxonomy): domain Eukaryota; kingdom Metazoa; phylum Mollusca; class Bivalvia; order Unionida; family Unionidae; genus Megalonaias; species Megalonaias nervosa. The sequence continues at coordinate 54,159 of JAECUM010002354.1, forward strand.
ATACATCAAAGTAATCAACTTTAGCATGTTGATTGGTTGAAGGGTTTAATGTGACAAGTTTTAGGAGTTGTAGAAAGCTGAAAATGGAATTTTTCATAAATTTTATCTTGGTTGTGTATAACAACTACTCTAGTGCAGATATATTTTAGTGTCCCAATCTTCAGACAAACTGCATTGACTAATGTGGACACATGGTTTTGAGACCTTGCACTAGGTCATTGTTTTCATGGAAATTGTACCTGTATGATGTGGTTTCGTGGAATTTGTACCTATATGATGTGTTTTCGTGAAATTTGTACCTGTATGATGCATACATGCCAACCATTACACTTTTGGCGTAATCATTACGCTTTTTTTCACTAAATTACGCCTTACCCGTAAATGTATCCAGATTACGCGTTTTCGGTATATCCCACTCCAAAAAAAAATTAATAATTTGTTTTCTCATTTTTATTAACATCCCAATAATCCCACAGACCGTATTCTAGAAAAGACGGCTTCTACCTAACTACGAGATAAGAGTACGCTTGTCCGTAGACTGGCATGCACTTTATTAACAGTGGTATGTTCTATTTTTAGCAGCTGCCCTATTTCCAAGAAACATGCTGGATTCTACTTTCAAACTGTGACGTAGGTTTCTATTTATAGCAGCTCAGCTGTATGGCTTAGTTAGGAGAGAACAGACTGGTTTTCTAATTTATAATCTTTGCTTGCAGATTCTTTGTTCTATTTTATATCTGGTACAGAACCAGTCTGTAGATATTTGGCACAAAAAGTCAAGTCAGATTTATTCTAGTCGATGCGTGTTAGGAGCAAAAATCTTTTTCAAATAATTTCACAGATGGATTAGAAATAGACGAAAAACAAATTCAGAGATGAATACATGAATTACATAATACAGCGTTTCATTCTAGGGCAGCTTCACGCTCATTGCAGGCTGTGTGGAAAGGATTTTAATATTGGTCTTGGTAGGAAAACAAAGAAACCTTGAATTAGCTGGTTTTACTAACTACAATACCTAGGTAACTTCTTTTTTTACAGCAGAGCTCAATTGTGGATACAAATTTTATAAATGCAGAGGCGTTATTTACCGAGTTCTTAATAGAACACATACTACCCCTAGCAGTAGAAGACTACGTTGGTGCTTTGTTCAAACGGATGTTTCCTGATTCCAAAATTGCCGAAAATATGCATACATGTGCAAGAAGAAAATCATCTAATATTGTTAGGTATTTAGAAGATATTGAATCACTCAAAATTGCAGAGGCCATGAAAATTGGGCCATTTGGTTTTGCCACAGACAGGAGTAGTGATTATGATGACAAGAAGTTTACTCAGTCTGTTTAAGAGACTCTGACAACAAAAAGGGCAAAGTCAGAGTGCTCTTCTTTCATTACCAGAATTAACAGTAGATTCCACTGGAGAAAACATTTTGATTTGCTTGATAATGCTTTGAATAAACATAAGTTGGCAGAACTGTATGGGGTTTTCAGCTGATAAAGCATCAGTGATTGGAATTCATAAAGGAGTTGCATTCTATATTTTGAAAAATGTCTCCATCAGTGTACATATCAGGTTGTCCCTGTCATATGATGCACCTTGCAGCAGGAAAGGCTGCCGATAAATTAGAAGGAGAACTTCAGAAGTATCAAGTTGGCATTCTACCTGACAATGTACTTCCTGTGGACAGAGTTGATCTGCAATGGCACCTTATTTCCCAGCTAAGAGACCCAATAACTGGAAGATATAAATTTTCTCTTCTTTGTCAGGTTATGAAAAGAATATTGGTTCTTTACCATTCTAATGCTGACTGTGAGAGATTGTTCAGGATTGTTAACAAAAATAAAACTGAATTCAGATCCTGGCTCAGAAACCCAGCACTTAATGCTCTACTTTGTGCAAAACATTCATAGTTTCAGCTGGTACAAAGTGTTTTGAAATGCATTATGAAAGTCTGTTGCTTTTTAAAGCTAAAAGTGCTACATATGAAAACTTGAGGCAATTATTGATGTTAAAAGACTAAAGGGGTAAATAAATCATTTTGTACATATGCTCATTAAATTTTATCATGCTATATGTGGATTACTCTTTTCTGCTCAGATTACTGTTTTTGTCCACTTGGATTACACTTTTTCCTCGCCAGGGGTTGGCATGTATGATGATGTGTTTTCATTGAATTTGTACCTGTATGATGTGCACAGAGGATAGGAGCCACTATGACTTGGTTATTATACCAGCTTTACTACAGAGCTGGTGGCCTCTAGGATTTCACCATAGTTTCTATGGAATAGTTAATTTAAAAATGTGAGCTGTGGTTGAAGATTTTAATTTTATGTGCAGACTTTTCCTGCTTAAGTGCTGCATGCCATTTATAAACAATATGAAGATTTTCAGCACAATCACTGAAGAGCTTGAATGCTCTGCTTTATTCAGTTAAAGATTCAGCATGATTCTGAATGAAGCTATTACATGAGAAACCCACTCATTGGGTCTTGTGATGAACTGCTGAGAGACAGTCAGGCAATTGGATTTGTAATCACTACAATTAACAGATGATATGGTCTTAATAGAGATGAAGGCATGAATGAAGAACTGTGACTTCTCTACAAATCCATGCTTACTACTGTTAGTATAGAAAGGTGGGTGGGAAGTTTCTGATCAGAGGATGAGATGATAAAAATAGCTACATGTGTCCTAACAGTCATTTTAGTTCAGCAGTCACCTGGTCACAGTAGTCATTCCCCCTGGCAAATTTATGTAATCTGTTGTCACCTGTCTTTTGTGATCAGGAGGCAGGTGTTTCTTAACCAAGTAGTGGTTTCACCCTGCTTTCTGTGACCACTGGAGCCCATCAGCAGTGACTGCTCCAAGTATGCAAATTACACTAATTTTGTTTGATGAGCAAGGCATCGTGTATATATATATATATATATATATATATATATATTAGTATATTACATGAATCGATGTTTAAACGTTTCCTATTTTGATTGTACTAAACCGTAATACATTGAAACGCGAAGGTTCAACATGTCGATTTTAAAAGCAAGGCAGTTTTTATCCTTTCAGGAGGCACACTGCACTAGTGACATCCCTTACGATTTAGTGATCTGAGTTTCCTCTGTCCCTTTCTATCCCATTTTTGATATTTGGTCATTTATGTTTGAATGTACAGTCAGAGTAAATTGCCTGTCGAAGATTTGGAATTCGCTGCCACCATGTGGTGGCTGCATGGGGTAACCACTTAACAAGGAGGCCTAGCAAACTTAAACGTTGATACATCGAGTCATACCTGCATGAAATCGATAGGAAGATAATTTATTTTCTGAGAAACTGGCAGTATTCATTATGTCTTTAATCCGCTGACAGATCAGACGAAATAACAGCATTGATGAAATTCTACCTGGTAGTCATTATTTACCTGCTAGTCACAGGACTATATAAATCTCACATCTTACAGGGTCATGATATCAGAGATCCAGTAGTCATATGATCTCAACAATAAACCCATTTGCAATGTTGTACAAAAATTTGAAAATATTAAACGAAAGTCTTGTGCTGTTTGTGAAAGAAGGAAAGGACACATAATTTTCAACGTATTTATTCTGAGAACACTGACCAGAAACATGCCACTATCACAGCAACTTGGAGAAGTCTGCGCACCAATGATTTTGTTGTGTCACACTACTACCACATTGACTTTTCGATAGGCAATTGACTGACCCTATAACCCATCATAAATTTCCAAATATAAAACGAGGGGTGAGGAGGGTCGATTGAAACTCAAATTTGTGGTTAAGTGCTACTAACAGTAGTCAAAGGTCACTAACAAAAGCTGTCTTCTGATCTGAATTTAAGCAACAGTTTAATCCATCAATAGTTTAAAGTGAACACCTGTTTTCATGGCTAATTCTGTCAGCTGCCCTAAGAAATGGTCAGCCATGCATTTCACAATTACAGGTTAAAAGTCAATTAGAAATTTGATTTAGGAGCCATTTCTACTGAATATGAGATAAAAATGCTTGTGTGTGTAAAAGAGAGAGATGTTAAATTAGGGCATCATGCATGTACAGAGTTGTAGTTTTTTACATTATTGCTAAATACATGCAACTTGCTAGCATACTTGTACTGCTAATAATAATACATCTAAAAGTAATAATGATACTGCTACTAATAATAATGCTGATGCATTTTGGTTCATAGTAGATAAATGTGTCATGAACAGAGTTTGAGAGCTGAAACTGTGTTTAGAACTCGCCTGTCTACAAAGGCCACTTTTGCCTTTTCCCATGGGTGTCTGCTCTTAACAGGTTTAACTGTATCTCAGAACTTAGTGTTGCAGCAGACTAAGGACAGTTAATGGATTCAGCTGATAGATAATGGTAAGGGTAAACAATTTTGATGCTACCAGAAGGATACTGGATAGAACCCTGCCCAGACCAATTAAGCTGCCATTATGAGTTTCTGGGTAACATACAATTACTTTCATGTGTTGTCATTAAACATCAGTCAGTTATTATATGTACCCAAATCAAAACTGTCCAGACACTGATCTGCCAGCATATTGAGCGTTTGCTTCAAACGGAGTAAATATGTATTGATGATTTTCATTCCAACCTTTGTTTTCTGGCTTCAGGCAAGTGTAAAGAAGAAGATGGTAAAAGAAGGTCTGCTTTCCAAACATGGCAAACCTAATGAGAAAACTCCTAAGGAGTGGACAGAAAACTATACAGATTACAGGTGAGCAGTCCTTTTTTTTGTGCTTAAAATATGGAAATTTTTTGTAACTACCATATTATATATAGAACAGAAAATAACTTGCATGTAGCAGCAATTGTAGTGCATAATGTAAAGATTACTTTTTAAGTTTTTTTTTTCTTTTTTGAAACAATGATTTTTGTGAGTTATCTGACAAAAAGTGAGATTGCGAATTTCAAGGATAATATAAAGCTTCCAGTGCAAGAATTTTGTCTGAAGGATATTACAGAATTAAAAAGGGGAAGGGGGGCAGAGACTTACCACCACCAAGTTTTGATTTATCTGTTCATTACAGAGAAGTGAGAACAGTACTGGTTACCTCACCCTTCATATTTAATTAAACAGATGCACATGCCATCTTTTTTTTTCTAGAAAGCTCAGTTTAAATAAACAATAAAGTGATGAATGTTCATAAAAAAATTTAAAAAGAAAATGACAAATCATGCTGATTTAAAAGCAGCTGTTGGTTAATAATAGTATATAACAAAAACCATAAGTAAGTTTGCCCTGGAAGAAGACTTTTTATATTCAGTTTCATTTGTTGAGAAATAAAATTGCAATAATTCATGATATCATTTTTTAAATTTACAGTACGGTGAAGAAGGAACCATCAGGTGAAGCTAGTGGTGGGGATGCTCCTGTATCACTTTTCAAACCATCCACACCAACAGTAAAGGTACAAACACTGTCAACAGACTTCATTAATGTATATTTCTATTGCAAAAGTATTTGTTTTAAGTTAGTACAATATCTTTGCAGTCAGTATAATACTACCTTTGAAATATGACAGTATAACACCTTTAAAACCTGACATTGTAATAACTTTGAAATATGACAGTATAATACTTTTGAAATATGACAGTATAGTAATTTTCAAATCTGACAGGATAATACCTTTGAAATCTGACAGTGTAATAACTTTACACTTTGAAATTGACAGTATAATATCTTCAGCAAAGTTTAAGAATTAACTAGGAGCTGGTCCTGCCTGATGTTTGTTATGTTCACTCATATATTGCGTCAATAAAACCACACCTGCTAGGGGATAGCAGAAAGGCAGTTATAAATTTCGGTACCTAACCAAAGATACCATTATGGTCTTTCAGAAACCTTATAGCTACATTCAAAATCCAAATCACACACACTACACAAGAAAGAGAAATGCACACCTTTTGTTACGGATAGTTTCTTACAAGTTCTCTAGCCTAAGGTTCCTGTGTGTCTTAGTGGTCTAAAGTGCTCACCGTTATGGATCACTGCCATCTCACCTCTGTCTGGGTTTGAGTCTCGAGCTCAGCTAGTGTGGGTACAAGAGAAAGCTTGCCAGTAGCTTCCTGTGGATTGGTGGTCTTCCTGGGGTTTTGCCAGGTTCTTCCTCCACCAGTTATTCTGGCCACCATGTATAGCCAATCATGTGTTGAAAAAATGGCGTTAAAGACAGCAACAGAATAAGGTTCCTGTAGACCACCCAGGCAGGAATGTACATAATATCCAAGCAAATAACCTTGCCATCAGTAATCTGTTTATTATTAAGACCTGACATTTGAATTAAAAAAAAAGGTTAGAGATAATACATGTATATTAAATGTTAGCCCTATTAGTTTATTCAAAAGTAAGTGATTGGTGCATATGTTTTGTTTTATTTGAGTTTATGTATGCCTATGACAATATCCCAGTCTAATGGTATCAGTGAAGGTGTGTAAAATTGTACATAAATATCACCAGGAACACATCATCACTGTAATAATCCAGTAATAAGCCAAGTTCTTTAATCCTAACTGTAAAAGTCACCAAGACTACATTAAAGAGAATAATTCTAATCCTTTTTTTCCTCTTTCATTTAGAGGAAACGTGAAATAAGTAGCAGCAGTGGTGCTAGCTCAGATGAGGCAAATACCACTGCACCTCCTGTCACCCCCTCATCTGTAGTGGAATCACCCAAGTCAGAAAAGAAGAAAAAGAAAAAGAAGAAAAAGCTGAAGGAGGGAATGGAAGAGAATCAGGTAGAATAACATTTATATCTTGAATTATAAATGATATTGAACTTCCTATATTTTCTCTGAATTGGCCTGTTTTCCATCATCTTTTTTCTGTCCAGTTGTTACCACTCCGCCAAAACTACTTGAAGGGTTGTCATGGAACTTTACATGCATTTGTTCATTCCAAGATTTAGTTGGTCCTAAATAAAAATGGTTTTTGTTTGTTTGTTTGTTTGGGTTTTTTTTGTTTTTTTTTTTCATACATCCAGTGTGGCCACCTTAGCAGCCATTTTATGGGTATTACTTCTGAATGGATAGTCATAATAGCATGGGGGTTTTCACTAAAAGATTCTTGCAATGTCTAGTGGATCCCAAATAAAAATTGTTCCACTTTTACATTTTGAAACTGGTGCTTTTGCTACTTCTAAATGGATGGTCACTAAAAGATAGCTCCGGTGGCCTAGTGGTTAAAGCGTCCACCTCAGACATGGGCAGTCATGGGTTCGAACCCCAGCCGAGTCATACCAAAGACACAAAAATGGTAACTAACAGCTGCCTCACTAGGTGCTCAGCATTAAGAGGTTAGTCTTAGGACTGGTCAGCCTGATGTCAGGATAATGTGACTGGGTGGGACATGATGCTACTTGCCTGCAGCATGATGCTCCAGTACTAGACATCGATATAAACTGCCACACTGCAGACATCATTGCAATATGACTGAAATATTGTTAAGGCTACATTAAAAATTCAAAACGCGCATACTATAAGACATTTATTTTATGTATGGTTGGTCCTAAATGAAACTGGTGCTGATATGATGTCCAAAATCGCTGTCAAGGCAGAAATTTGAGAAACCTTATTGCTACTCCACCTGAATGGAAACTCCTATTAACAAGAGGTTTTCACCAAAAGACTTCTTGTAGCATCTACTTGGTCCAGAATAAAAATGGTACTCTTGTAGTATCTAATATGGTCAGTGACCATCTTCGAAAATTTTGTTATCACTTCTCCACCTGAACAAATGGTCATATCAAGATGGAGTTTTTACCATAAGGCTTCTTTTGATGCTTAGTTGCTATTGATGTTTCACTGACATCCATTATGGCCACCACAGCAGACAATTTTGTTGCTACTACACCTTCAAAATCGAAACTTTTTATCAGCATTGATTTTTCTCCATAAACTTCTTATGGTCGCTGATTGTTCTTAAATAAAATTGTGCCAATTTTCTTATAGTATGGTAGCTACACGGGGGCCATCTTGAAAATCTAGTCGCAACTCCTAGTTGGAAAATCATTAGCATTGGGTTTTCGTCAGAAGACTTCTTGTGATGTTTAGTTGGTACTAAATGAAATGGGTGTCGATGAGACATCCAGTATATATGGCTGGCATCTTTAAAAACTTGCTTTGCCACTCAGTGGAAGGTGAAATTGACACAAAGACCAATTATGATCTATAGTTGGTCCTGAATGAAAATGGTGCTTTTCTGATCTCAGATATGGCTCCCACCATAAACATTGAAAATTTTTTATTTAATTTTCCAGAATGGATGGCCATGTCAAGTTTTCACCGAAATCTTCTCATGGTGTCAGCTAAAACTAGGCCTAAACAAAAATGGTGCTGATTTGACATTATTATGGTTGCCACACTGGCTGGTTTGAAAATATTGTCACTCGAGAATAGCAAAGATGGTTGCAGAACTTGGCAGTTAAAAAGGAGATATGGTCCTATCTAGAATTCCTGGAAATTCTTTCCATTCAGTCTAGTGTCAGCCCCATTTAGGGACTCCTGTTATTCATTCTTTATTCCATGCTTTAGCATGAAGTTTTGGTATGTTTTGATACCCTCTGTTCCAGCCAGAAATGAAAGTTGCCTCAGAAATTCACCATAAAAAGTTGTTAACAAAAGTATGGTATAAAAATTATATCTGGTTATCGATTTCACTGTGAAATAAATTAATTTTATTGCAGTACAAATTTACATTAGCTCTTGGCCAGTTAACCTCATGGTGCCATATAATGGTAAATCAGTTTGTGACTATACAAATTTTGATGTGTGGAATATGTAGCAGTAGTTATCAAGAGAGGCATAAACCTATTAGTTGACTAGTAAAGGTGATCCGAGTTTGGATCATCACCTACTGTCATCATCTTGAGTAATCATAATGCAGCCAATTATGTCCTCAATTTAGGCACTCCCCACAGTAGAACCATGGATTTGTTTGATGTTTCAAACATTTTTACAGCTAAACAATTCTGTTGCAGTTTTGTTTGTTGATGAATTTGTTTATATACTGGACAGCACGTATGCAAATGTCTTCACATCTCAGTGGTCATGTATTCAAACTACAGTGGTCACTGATAAGGAGAAGAGTAACAACTGCTTTACGTGTTGAAAGGGTCAGTTTGTCAAACTTGGAAGGAAAAAAAACTTAATATAGTCACATAGGAAGGGTGTAGTAGATAATCATGTAGTCACAGATATAGTGTAAATATAATTGTATAGTGTCTGTTTTAATATTGTAAAACAGTCTTCAAAATAGGACTGAAATAGACAACTGTGCATTCATATCAAAATACATTTTTGCGAATATTCAGAAAGAAAAACGGTAATTAAATAATCATTTGTTTGCCAAGCAATTTTGTGAAAGAAATTGCAACATTTAATTAGTTTTCAAGGAATAACTTTGAACCTTCTAAATCGCATGAAATTGAAATACCAATTCACATCGTAATCATAATGATGTCAAAATTATCAATAACATTGCTATTTCTATTCACTGTCATTCGGACACTCCTGAAAAGATGCACAAGTTGATAATAACATGGTATATAACATGGGGTCATATCAAAGTTGTCAAAGCCATTAGATAGTAGTGCTGAGAATTTTTTAAAACTATCATCAGACATTTCCATCAAGAACAGTTGAACCCAATCCCGCATACCACTACCACAAGTTGTCGCAGTTTAAGAGTTTACTGTAAAGTAAAGCTTGCTACTCTGTTTTGCTGTACATTAGTGGAAAGCAATAGTTGTCAACATAAATTTAATTTTGTAGAGTAATTTTACATTTTCTTCTGCTTCCCTTTTTGAGAATACTTCCTGTTTATTGCAGATTCCTTTTTACTATGAAACCAAATGATCTACTCACAAACTTGGGTGGGGGGGGATTAGTTCACTGGTAGATATTACAATTTAAATGAGATTTATATGGCAGCAGGTGTAAAAGAAAGTCAACATTTTACACCTGTTGACATGTCAGTCTCGCATGTGAGGTTAATACCTGTGCATGGTCTTCACTTAATACAATTATTTATCAAGTGTGAATACAAGTTGCATTTGGCTTAGTAGAAGCTGACTGTCCAAGTTGGTCGTTTATATTCCGTCAAAAATAAATTGTCTGATGTGTCTGGCATGTACAACAGATTTCAGACACTTGCAATCAATGTATCCAAATGAAACTAAATGGGCCACATGTTCATGGGATTTTGTTGGTGAACAACTCATTTCCCAAATAAACTATTTAGATAACTGCCATATTTAATTGAATTGGATGTTGAGTTTCAACCACTCATTACCATCTGTCTTGAGCACTGAAAGAACATTTATGGTTTTAGTGTATTTGAAGATGAACCTCAGAATGTTGTAGATGAGACGACTGAGTTCATTCTGTTTTCAGTTTATCTTGGTGAGAAGTGTTTGTAAATACCAAAGTAAACAGTAACATCCATCTGGATAAGATAAAATGTCCAAGATATAGGTCAGTTTCTTCAGACCGAACTCCATGCTAAAGGATGGGTTTTTTTAAATAAATGAAGGACTGGTTCATCTAAAAGGGAGTCTCCAGTTCAAAATTAATCAAATATGCGTGAAACTTTATAACTACTATATACTTTAGGTCTGAAATTTGCACATTTTATACCATTAAAGTACATATTTGGGTCTCTGAAGATATGGTATATATGAAGTCTGAACAATATTATTGTTTCTACCCATTGATGCTTTTCTTGAAGTTCTTTCTTGTAAAATATTACTCTTTTGTATTTACAGGTTTCTTCAGAAAAGAAAAAGAAAAAAAAGAAAAAGCACAAAAAAGAGCCAGCTGACAACTCTGAATGAACATCTAAGAGAGTGAGGGAGAGAGAGAGAGAGATAAAGATAATTTCTGTAGCATGTTAGTTTCAGCACAGGCTACTTCATCTTTTGATTAGTATGCAGGCAATAGCGGGAAGAAAAATAACTATAGACTGAGAGACTAAGCTGCATTCTGAGTATACAAGAGCGGTATCCTTACAGAGGCATTCCATAGTCTTGTGACTAGTATCACAAAAAAGAAGTCTGGGTGTCAGAGTGGTCTAAAAGGTTTGTCTTTACCAGTCACTCACTGCCAGCATGGGAATGTGAGAAAGCTTGCCAGTAGCTTCCTGTAGGCTGGTGGTTCATAATAGCATTTTCCCATGTTCTTCCTCCACCAATTATGCTGGCGACCATATATAGCCTAGTATGTGCTAAGAAATGGCATTAAACCCACAACAACAACAAAGAAATCTGTCACACATGTTGTATTTCATAAACCCTGATTACATGTGCTGTGCACTCCTTATGTGCATCTACTTCGTGCAGGGATAGACAAATGTGAAATGTATATAAAAAAAAAATTGCTCCAGAAACTCAGTGTTGGTTATATTTGACTAGGAATAGAATGTGGTGCAGTGGAAAAGAAGTCATTTTATGTTTTTAATTTTTTTTTTTTTCTTTTAGCTAAATTGAAGGTAATGTGAGATTCAGGAGTCCCCACGCAGAGGTGCCACTGTCATTATGAAACCCTTAAAACACTTCTCTCCCTCTCGTAATGCAGGCATGGTCATTGATCCCATTAAATTGGGTCAGTTTTTTATTGACCATTCTTATTTCATTTTTTAACTTCTTTTATTTCTTGTTGCACCAGAATAAATTTTGCGATTTTACATTATTAAATAATTGAATAGCAGCATCTTCTTGATGCAGGATACAGCTTTGTCGAGACATACCTCAGTACAAGACTTTCACTTCTGTTGCACCACTTGCAGGGCTGCCATTTAACAGCATTATAAAGGGGGAATTCTGTGATCAGTCTCTTCTCTTAGTCCAAAGTTTTTTGGGGGTTTTTTTTCCATCACTATTCTGTATATCAGACAACTGATGATGTAACCTCCGATTAGCGCAGCTATTGACTGCAGATAAATGGGTCTTTTGAAGTATTGCATTAAGGTATACTGAGTTTCAGATGCAAACATCATGACATCACTGTATGCATAGCAACATTAGGAGTTGTTGCAAAAGACAGAAGTTTTTGCCTAAAAGCTTTGAAATGGCAGCATTTTCTGGATTTTCCTACTATGTCATGAGTGGGAGAACTAACATGTAATGTTATTCGAGTGATGAAAAATTAAATTCCAAAAATATATATATATGTCCTCCATTAGAAGTTGAGTCCAGCTGCAAACATGGACCCTGATCTGATGTTGCATAATGTGACAGCAGGTCAGGGTTTGTGTTGTTTATTCTGAATCTTCAAATGTTGAAGTGGGAGAAATATCACATAATGTAACTTGAGTGTGCAAATATTCAATACATGATCAATAAATGTTCATTACATTTATACAAATGACTGTTTGCTAGATGAAGTGAGAAGTCTGCAAACAAAAATATGTTGTCTGATATTTTATGCAAAATTGATTAATTCATTGCTCTATCATTTATTTTCATATCACTCATTTAAGTATAACTACCAATCTGGTGAAATCATTACTCATCAAACATAATCCAGTTATATACATTCAGTTTGTTAATATTGAATATGTCAGAAGGACAAGAATGAATTTGTTATGAAATAAATAATTTAAAAGAAAAGTTTCTCTCATGTTTTAGTTTAACTATCATGTAGTCCTATGATTTTTATACCCAGATATTTGTCCATCCATCACACATGTTCTTTAAATTCTTGCATATGCAATGGAATTGGCATGATTCTTATGTGTGCAACTGATCTCCACAAAGTTTATTGGGAGTCCTAATGTGGCTGAGTGGTCTGCTATGTTTTTTTTGTCCTGTACCAAATATTCTGGCTTGCCATCATGTGCTGTAAACCCCCACAAAACAAAAGAAACTTGACATCTAGTTATGTTCATAAGAGGTAATACTCTTAAGAGATTGTTTTGATTTCAAGTGGAGGTTTTATTTGAATTTATACTAATCAGGGCCGTTGGTAAGCCGTATTTGGGACCAAAGGAAGCCACTCATAGATGCAGTTCAGAATTTTGTATCATTTTCATATGAACTCCCTGAGTAATCAAGAGTACCAAATATGTTTAACTGGAACATCACTCCAAAGATTTTGGGATGACAATTCTGAGTGGCTTGAATGAGAGAATATGATCAGGTTTATTATATTACAGTTTTACTGCACTCGAAAGGCCACACAAAACGTTAACAGTGGAATGTACAACACACTTTCTGCACTTGATTTTTACACTGGGGTAGAAATCATGGGATTCCTGGATATAGATCTTAGAATTGGGATTTTTAAAAAAAAAAACCGACACTGATGATTCTGTTCAACTAGTTTCGCATTTACTGTATGCTTCTTCAGGCAGAAAATATTCCGAGAAAAAAAAAAAATCTTTTAGTAGCACCATTGAGTAGTTCTCCAGAGTTGGTGACTGCTATGATGGACCAAGGTCAAAAATTGAAATTATAATGTTGTTGTTGAATTTGTTTATTAGAAGGCCTAATGCACATAGAATCTCACATAGAAACAGAAAATCAGTGAGTGAATTCGTTTTCACATACTTGTGACTTGAAGAAAATGGGTGCTAGGGTGTCGTGTGTTACAGTGTGACATAAAGTGCCTAGAACGTACAAAACAAGACCACAGTTTAAGACCTTTCCTATAAATTCTAATAGTACAAATAGAAAGAAAGATTTAAAAACCAAAATTGTCAAAATCTGTGTTGAACATTTAAGATGATCATCGTCAAAACATTAATGTCAGGATGTACAATCCAGGCATCATCCTCTGTGTCAGGGAAATAGTATTTCCCATCCTTCTGGTGGAGGAACCGCACCTCAAGATCATCTTCCTGGACTTGAAGCACCTGCAATATGCAGCACAAGCTATTATAAGCTATATACAGTAATATAATAGGAGTTATCAAATATGTTGACATAACTGAAAATTAAGTGTGACATATTTTTAATAAAAAATACAAATTATGCACTTAGTGACTTTTGCTCAATTTATTTAGGTTTATGTCAATTCCACTTCCAAGTCCTTTTCAAAATTTAAAATCTTTTCAAAATTCCATTTATAGAAATTCCTCTTTACTATATTGATACAAATGCAAGAGAAATTTTTTTGGGAATAATTTACTGTTTCAGGAACAAAATATATGTACATGACAATGCAAGAGTAACAAGTATTTCATAAAAATTACAATTACAATGCTGTCTCAATGCACTGAACGTATCACCAATCTTATACAAGAGTATTATGTGATTCAAAATTATTTGAATATGAAATAGGGGCGACCACTACTGAATCAGAAATGACCAAGTTTGCTTAAAAACATGCTGCTACTGGGTTGCTAAGAAGAAATTTTAGGCTGTTGCCAATGACCATAGTCCAAAGTTGTCTCAAGTAACGCACGTGACATCAACCTCAGTAAATCCAACAGATAATAAGATAAATAAACAGTACAATGATCGATTGTATAAACAGAACTTAAATGTTCATGCTGAGCTGTCAATTTGAACAATATTGAGAAACAGCAGCAGCTGTAATAGCTGCATCCATTGGTCACAGTAACGAACAGGATGTTTTCACGAACAAATGTAATTTCTCCTTTAAAAAACATCGACTGGCTCTGTGTTCGACTGAAAAACAACGCAGTGTCAGAAGTAATTCTAAAAATCGATAAAATTAATACAAAACAAGCAGCACTTCGTTTGTAGACAATTTTGACCATCTCGTTCCGTTACATGCGACATTCATAAAACCAGGCAATACCAAATTTCACAGAGTGCAGACAAAGTCAGATGATGGTAGTTGGCTGTAAAGTATCGTTTGTTTATATAAGACACATTCTAAATTAATATTTTACTCGCCTCAAATCAAGAAGAATACTCCGAAGGCTGATTATTGGATAAATTACAGAGTAATGATTCAATCTCCCGCCCAGCGTCTCATACGTACATAAACCGGATATGGATTACACGTCATACTTTTTTGTCGCACTCCTAGCTTACGTGATGGAATTCTGTCGTAAACGTTTCAATTTTATGTGTTTCTATGTTTAGCTTATTTTCAAACAGTATCTGCAGTACTAATACAGCCCACTATACCGCATATGGGGATTGAAAGTTGGCCATCACGTTACGTTACAACGTGACACGGTTGGTTAAAATCGATCAGATTTTGGGGGTTTTGACTGGTTTTTAGAAAATAAACTTAAATAAATGAAAATTTGTTTAATTTCATGTTTGTGATAAATGACAAATTGCAGGTTTCTGTTTCTGAGCTGTAGGCAAGTAAACATTTACCCGGAAAACGTGACATGTACATGTACGAACGAGACGGTTAATTCCGAGTTCCCAAATATAACAAAAACACCAAAAAAAAACCACCAAAAAAAAAAATGTGTTTTGAAGTCATTTATATTTTTTATTGGCATTTATAAACTGAAACACAAATTGGAACCGCAGTCTGTACATGTTGGTCGCCATTTTCTGCTGATTTCATCAATTTTAGTCCAATTATTCAGCAAGCAAAAGACGAAAAGTGCCCGATATTGATACTACTGATTCATTAGGGTACATTTGATATACTGAATCTCACTGCAAGCCTATAAAAATCCCAGAAAAATAACACGGAAAAAGAATTGGGACCATACCAGGCAGTCACCAATTCCGGAGAACTACTCCAATACAAAAGCATTTTCTGTACATTACAGCACTAACTGGGTATCAACTGATGTGATTTTTTTTTTTTGATAACCTGTAAAATATGTAATATGCAATATATTGGACAAACACTTCGACAAGTTTCTAAGAGAATGAATAATCATCGCTTTCATATAAAAAATATTAGAGATCCTCAGTTCTCCTCTAATATTTCAACACATTTTAATACAAATAATCACTCTGATTTTTCTTTCATGCCAAGAGATATTGTGCATGGAGACATGAATATACTCTTAAAAGAAATTTATTGGATAAGTTGGATACTCTGTATCCTAATGGCCTTAATACCAGTGCACTATATAAAATTGTATAAAATATATCTTTTTAAATTGATGTTTATCTTTTTTACAAATATAATTGTATGTGTGACTGTTTGTCTCTATTTTATCATTTTCTGGATATAGATTTTGAGATTTCAGTTATTTATGTCTCGAGTACAATAACAATGGAAGTAATTGGATCTATTTGCATGTATTTTTGTGTTATCATGAGGGGTCTCTTTAACTATGTCAATAAGGTTTTTGTGAAAAATATCCAAAGTTTAAAATGCATAAAAAATAGGGAAAAAGTTGTTGTAATGGATTGACAATCTATTGAGGTTTTCCTACATATACATACAAAAAAGCTTGCCAAATTTCATTTGTCGACTTTGAGTGGTTTTTAGGAAATATTGCTAATAAAATGCTGAAGATGATATATCAGTAGCAAAAAGTACCTGTAAGCAAGTTTAATACGTGTACCAAGTTTCTGGAACTTGCCTTGAAGGATTTTTATTTGCTTGCCAAAGACAGAGCATATTATGTTAAGCTGATGTTCGTCTGGTGTCTGCTTGGTTTCTGAACAATAATTTTGGTTGTCCTTCATCTACAGTTACCAAACTTTGTTGATTTGGACTTTTTAGTAATGATGAACCCTATTTAATGGTCAAAAGTCAAGTCACTGATGGAAGAAATACAATTTCTGCACAAGAACTCTAGTTCTTCACTATTTATAATTACAAATGTTTGTGGATGTCTTACACTAGGGGTAAGGATGAAGTTTTTTTAACTTCTGGCTTCAAAGGTCAAGGTCAATCAAAGAAGAAAACTGGTTCACCAAACATTGTGGATAGTTTGCAATTGCTGTCTGGAAGAACTGTTGATTTTTATTCATTTGGTCAAGGTCACAGAAGGAATAAAATGGGTGATTTCAGGATAGTAGCATTCTAATTGGCATACCTCAAGCAAAATTTGTGGATGGCTTGTGTTTGGGGTATTAATAAGGCTGTTGATATTTGGGTCAACATTCAAAGTCACTGGAAGAAGAAATATGATTTTAGCACAATATCATTAGTTAAATATCAGTCCTGGGTCAAACTTGGTGAATGGTTTTAATGTTGGGTAAGGGAAAAGCATATTGATTTTGGGATCAAAAGGGCAAAGGTCAATGTCACTTTGAAAAAAAAGGATAAAATATAGTGTCTGCACAAACATTTTAATTATTGACATAGGGGACTATTAGATGTGGGGTAGGTGCATAATCTGTCATTCATGGTACCTTTCTGAGATTAATCTGAATCAACATTATGGACAGGTAAAATCTATTTCTATATTCCATGACAATTTTTGATGGAGAAACAAGTACAGTTCAGTAGATAATGCCTGTTAGTAGAAAAAAAAAAGTAAATCAAATTTGTCCCACTTTCCATTGTAATGCAGTGCCAAATGTGTCTTGCTTCCAAGAGTCCATAAAGGGGTTGTCCACATATGACGTCATGCAATTTTTACCATTTTATGATACCCACCCTCGCCACACTTCATCACAAAAACCCCGACTCCCTCAATGTGAAATCACAAATCTCTTACCCCCCCCCCTTTTTTTTCCACAACTTTTTTTAATACTGCAAATTAAACGCAAATCAGTTAACTATACAGACAAAACAACAATCGTTTATGTAAAATAGTGTTGAATTAATCAGGCTATTACAAGGACTGCTTGGCTAGTTAAAAGTTTATAAAATTATTTTTTAAAATTTAATTTTAAACAAAAAACAAATCGAAATGTAAATTAAACACATCAATCAATTCAGTTCTTACTAACATTAAGGGACCACGAGTGGTCTAAAGCTCTCACCGTTACGGATCACTGCCATCTCACCTGTCGGCCTGGGTTCAAGTCTTGGGCTCAGCCAATGTGGATACGTGAGAAAGCTTGCCTTCTCGTGGGTTGGTGGGGTTTTCCCGGGTTCTTCCTCCAACATTTATACTGGCCGCCATATATAGTCTATCTTGTGCTGAAATATGGCGTTAAACCCTGTAACAACAACAACTAACATTAAAGTTGCAACAAATCCACAAAAATTCTCAGGGTTTAAAATCTGCAGTATTTGTAGATGAGTTACTTCTCTTCATAGTTATCATTATCCCAAAGCAAAGTATTTCGATGTTCCTCCATTGAACGAACCAGAAATCCATTTGTTTCTAGATTAACATCGTTTATTGGAAGGGATATTCCCTCCAAATCAAGCTCCTCATCGTCAATCCAATCTACACTTTCTCCATTCTCCGCATTTGTTAGTATGACCATCATTTCGCTTTGCCTTCTAGCAGCGACTGTCATTGGTCTGATGCGCTTCGATGGAACTGCTATTTATTTGTGAAGGACTGAGTGACTGCGCAGCATGAAGTACACGTTGCATATCTTGCAAATTCTCTCATTCAGCACAGATTGAAGCGAAGGGCAATAAAGATCGTATGGAATTGTCCGAAATGTGTTTGCTGACCGAGGTAGAATGTCTTCCGTTTTGAGACTTTGAGTTGCAAATAAGGATTGAAATTTGTGCAAGACGCCATCTGTTGCTCGTTCTGGAACTTTAAGCCCTTCACGTGTTTGAACAAGGGGTAAAGGAGGAGAAAGAAATCTGTCTTTTATCACGCTGAAGTATGAGCTTCGTGCTTTCGAACAGCACATGTTGTCGTCACACTTCACAATCTGAAGCAAGTATTATCTTGAGCGGACATGGGTATCACACCAGTTTTGATCTCTACACAATATATCCTGTTCCATGAGCTCTGAATTTAATGGATCCATATACTCAGCAATGGTTGGGTAATTGTCTACAGCCAACGTTTTTCCAGCAAATTCAGTTTTTCTTCTCTAGCTCAATGTCAGTTGTCTTACCATGAGGTAATATTATTCCACCCAATTCTCTGTTCAATGGTGCCATCTTTCTCTCCACTCTGTTAAAAGCACATCGTCCCGGAACATTTGTTACAACGAAGACAGAGTCAAGATCATGTTTCAAGAAATGGTGGATGGCAACCTTAATGACTTTTTGATACCGTGGGTTTTCATCCGGCCCACCATCAACAGTAAACACGAGAATCGGCTTGACCAATTTATCAATACCAGTCCTGCTTATGGTATCGAACTCCGTCAGACACAGCAACTTTTCAAAGTCAAATCCATGGCTGAGTGCTGTTGATGCGGAGTGTTTTCCAGATCGGATGGCTATAAACATTGGGCCAGAAAAACCAACAGCATCTCTGTTTGCAAGACTTGCGATGGATCTCAATGCCGGCATACACCGAGGGTATAAACTTGTGCCGGGCAGCAACTACCCAGTCATGGTCAGGAAGACTTACTTTATACTCAACGTGCATTAGCAGCGGACTCTGCTTATTGGCAGCGACCAGACCAATTGGGACGCGACATTTATTGTCCTGGCTGACAAAACAAACCTCATCCGGTCCAAGCATGGAAGACAGTTCTTCCAAATGTCTTATTGCAGCTGTGCAAAACTGGCCATCAATATCTTTACAGTGATAATCATTTTGCGCTCTAATTAACTTTACTGGGACAGTGGTTACATGACGCTTACCTTCTGACGACGAACTACGCTTAGGAAGTAGACGAAGGTATAGTCCACTTCGACTTATACTGAAGCCATCTTTTTTTAAATGATCTGTTAATTGATCTAAGGTTTTGATACTTCTGAAGACTTCGAACTGTCTTTTTTCATGAGAAGCTGAACCATGCATTGCGATATCCAGTATAATTTGCACAAGCAATGTTTGTTCCTCTTCGATTTTTGGTTGACGACATCTGGCCCTGATATTCAGTTTAGTGCCCAGTTCAGGAGTATCTTCCAATAAAGCATTCAGTTTTAATTTTTTTAAATCCCTTGCTTTCTGAGATCTTCTTTGATCTTCTTTGATCATCAATCTTCCTCTTTAGTTTCTTTTCAAACTCAGTTTTTCTTTTTTGTTTATCTTTAAACTCAAAGTTCTGCTCATTTGAAAGTAGTCTTTGTTTCTGCCGATTGTACAAACCAAAGGGGTCAGAATTTATTACATCAATTTGGGACTTCAAATGTAATTAAACAACAGCATTTCTCGGAGTAGCCAAATGGCTTGTAGAAGACAATGTTTCAGAAGTAATGATATTCAAGACATCAGTCGGTTGTTCATTGGACTCTAAATTATCCTGAGTAGAAACTTTTTTTGAAACTGATGTGCTTGTTTTGTCCAAAAGAAGTGTTCCTTTTTCGTAACGGAGATCGCCTTGAGCTCTTGCAACATATGGTTAACTTTTCAGCCAAATCTGTGCCATTCTTGATACTATTCCACTTTATCTTGGCACATCTTTTTGGTTTTTGTAGGATATGCTAGCACATAAGCGTTAAATAAAGACTGATATAATTTATTTTTATCCATTGCTATGGGCTGCCGAAAAGTCATGAAAATTAAAACTAATGTAACACTGGACACCTTACGTTGTATGGTTTCAATAGCGCAAATGTTACTAGTGCCGCACGCTGGCTCAGTCCTCAATGTTCTTCTCTCCGCCCATCCTGTCTTTTAAGATTGCTTTTTTTAAAAATGTCATCAAGGTTCAAAGACACTTTGTACTAGTACGACCGTTTATAGTCTAGCATTTCAGTGGTGTCAACAAAACGTTTTCAATAAAAGAAAGACAAAAAAGCTAACATCTGATTTATTTATTCCCTTTAATGTGCGGCGTCCAGGCGCGACACAGGGCCCAACCTTGGCGCTACTCAACTAATTACATTTGTTGTTTTTTTCACATAAAAAAATATTAAATGATTAAACGTTCACTGGGGACCGAATACCATCTTTCAACTAGCTAAACTCGTGTGTCTTTGATCTCGTCGGACTTTTGTCAGGATGGTGATAACTTGTTAGCCTATTGTTTTACTTTTCCTAAATCTAAGTTTAATCACCAGTAGCCCTGCAGTTTATTTAGTCTAAATTTTGTTTTTAAAGCGTGTATTACATTATATATATATATATATATATATATATATATATATATATATATATATATATATATATATATATATATATATATATATAAAAGAATTACATAATTAAAAAGACAACAGTTTAAACCAGGTCAAGGTTATAACAATTACCCAATATTTCATCTGAGATAACAATATTAATGTAAGTCGTTCACGAGAGAGTTGCAATCTACTGCGGATAAAAATGGACTGAGGATGCAGGTCACAAAATCTTTTTTGTTCTGACATTATTTTTGAAAAAAGCATTCCACACTCATATTTATTTTGACGTCACATTTCTTCAAACCCCTCCCCCTCGTCACACTTCGTCACAAAATGTTGACACCCGCCTCACACACACACACACACACACACTGCGTGACGTCATATGTGAACGACCCCCAAAGACTTTTATAATGCTAGACATTTTTAAAAAGAAGTGGAAATTATATGACATGGTAGATTTTGTTTAGCAATATATCGAATTTTTACGTAATTACAAACGAAAAGGGGTGCAGTCCACAACAAATTCCTGAGATGTCTACATTACATTAACTGAGTACAGTCCGCATTACAGTGATTGAGTACAGTGTCTGAGTTCAATCTACATAATTGCAATATTTGGGTACAGTGAACATTATTACATTTTACATTAAAGTCTTCATTACATCAGGTACAGTGTGCATACTAGTTTGATGGTTCATAAAAGTAACAATATTTTTTTACTATTGATGGAAGATGGTTGAAAAATTAATCCGACAAGTTTATGAGCATTGAATCGTTCATAATTTGCTGTCTGCATTTTTTATGTGCATACTTTAGTGGGACGTTGATTAAATTTTGAAAATGAATGTTTGAAACAAATTTTATGTACGCACAAGAACACGTATGAGGTGATTATACTTTACAAATTCTGAATATAAGCAATTTTTAAATTAAAAGTGTGAACAACACATATCCAGAGAGAAATAAAAGCGCTTGTGATATTTCGATCCCAATGATATGGATTGCTATATGGATGAGGTATTGTTGTTGAGGTGCATCGCAGACCAGTTTGTGTTAGTATGTGTGATGATGGGGGCATATGGATTGAATGAAGAAATAAATGACTGTAAAAGGGAACACGTAAATAAACAGACAACACTTTATCCCCACCCAACTTCGTTCATGAGGGGATAATTAAGCAAAGAAAAACAATGGAAGTATGTTGTACAATGTCTGGTTGCTTTGCTGTTTGATGTGTATTTATTCATCGGGGGACGGGGGTGTCTGTCTTAATGACACTCGACAAAAGTGGGTATATCATGACAAGGAAATGGGAGCAAACTGCTTTCCCCAATTACACATGGGCAGCTGATACAGGCTGATAATAGGGGTAAGAAATCAGCGACTCCATGACTGAGTATTATGTTCTACCAATGATGCTACCATGGCTGCCACATTTGGTTGCAAAATGGAATAACAATTCGACTACCATTATGCCTATCGGATTTGTTTGATAGAAAATTTGTACATGTTGCTTGTTGCAAATAATTTTTTATACTAACAAGTATTTGTCTACCTGTAGACAGACACCTACAGGAAGGGTGTATATGATAAAATGTCATTAATGGAACGAACCTAATAATTTTCTTACCTGCTACAGCAAAACAACTTGAGAAGTGCTTGTGTTTATTACTTGAAAAACATGCCCCAGCAACCGAGAGCAGAGTATCCATTTCAGAAGCGTTCTCCTTGGAATAGAGTTAGAGACCAGAATCAGCACTGCAAAAAAAAAAAAAAAAATAATGCGCTGTAAGTCTGAGAGGCGCTGGCTTTCGTTTGGTTTATTCATAAGCAAATATATGAAGCTGCTAAGAAGAATGTCACTTGGTTCGTGCATCCAACTCAACCTGTTTCAGTACTAAGATCTCTGAAAGTTCCGGTTGCATGAGCTCTTCGATATTATTAACAAGTTGATGTCAATTAACAGATTTATACAGCTTCCAACAACCTTATCGCCAGTCGATCTTTCGGATCTATGTGCAGATAACCTCCATGACAACATGTCAATGATTAAAGATAAACTTAATAACACAATTTCAATCGACTCGACATCACCACCTAGTTGTGTTAGAGAGTTTCAAAGTTTGCTTTTGATAGCAGTTAAGCCTGTCTCTGCTGATTTCATACGTACAATCCTGAAGAAGAGCGCTCCAAAATCATGTGAACTTGATCCTATTCCGACATCGCTGCTGACTAAATGCAGAGATTCAATATTGCCTTCACTAACCGATGTTGTTAATACTTTTTCATCCAGGAAATTCCCATAATTTTATTTTACAAACTGCCATCGTAAAGCCTCTGAAAAAACCAGACCCTGGAAATTAAAAAATACAACCATCTTTCTACTCCCGTTTATGTAAACAGTCTTTTAAAAAAAGCTGTTCTATCACACCTTGAATCCCGTCTGAATGTAAAGTCTTTTTAGCAGTTTACAATAGGCGAATTGCCCTCGTGACATTACCGAAACTGCCTTTTTTGAAGTAGTTAATGACCTCGCGGCTTTAGATGGAGAAAATATTAGAGTCCTCCCCCTCAACAGTGTTTTGTGCTGTAGAGACCCAACAGGATCTGAACTTGTTCTGCTATTGACAAGCCACCTAAAACATTCTGTTCTCGGTATAGCCTAAAGTCCCATTTATTTCCAGTTAGCAAAACGTCAGACCAAGGTCAGCCATTACAATAAAGCTTGCGTCAGTACAAGGGAGACCAATATAATAATGTTATTAATCAAGCCTAAGGTCACACACAAAGTCATCGTTAAGAGTTTGCTTTGGTTTTTAACAACATTATTGGACATATCATGCCGAGGAAAAGGGAGCTATGTGCCATTCGCAAGGACATGCACGATGGTTGGTTCGGGTATCTAACTCATGATCGGTGGATTATGAGTGAGACGCTCTGACCTACAGCGGCTCGTATCTGTAAGGGCGTGGTGAGCAAATAGAGCAATATTGTCCATCATTCTTAGGTTAATCAATACATCAGCAATCGGAATAAATTGAACAATGAGAATAAGGTTTGCAACAATATTGGAATGCATCAGTATCAAAAGTATCTTGGCAGTACTAATGTCTTACAGAATAGCAGTACCAGCCATTACAGCAGGGTCATGAATCAGAGATTGTATCGGAGACATCTGACTCGTACATGTCTCCTGAATAATGAATCTCGACCAAAGTGTATATCCGTCCAGTGTTACCTGACTGGAACATTCTTGTTGAGTGTGTCTACTTCCACCCTGTGAGGCACAACTATTTTTGATAAAGTACCTTAGGAGAAGACCTTGATCAGTTTGAGAGAATGTGGTCTATATAACATATCTTTACTAAAGTTTGATGTTACAAGTTTTATCGTTTCAAAAGTTGGAACGATGTTATATGTTTTACCTAAACCTTTCATTATCTATCTATCTATCTATCTATCTATCTATCTATCTATCTATCTGTCTGTCTGTCTGTCTGTCTGTCTATCTATCTATCTATCTATATGTTTATCTATCTATCTATCTACTAACTGACTAACTAATTAACTAACTGAAATTCTTATATAAATGAAACTGGTGCAAATGTAATATTTTTAAATAAACAGAAATTTTGTGAATATGCACTGGATTTTTTTACCTAAAGAAATCAAGATTAAATCTTCAATAACCAACAAAATGAGTCCAAAACAAAATTTTAAAAATAGTTGCCTTTAATATGTTTAAAAACTTGAAAATATTTGAGTCGAATGAATAAGCAGATTTGAAAAAGAATCATAACTGAAAGATAGAAATTAATTAGATATAAATTAAAATAACCTTAGATTTTATGGTGACAGCAATGAATATTTTTATTACACTAAACCATACTTATAGGAGATCATCAGTAAAAGCATTATGAATTTCAGTTAGACGTAATTAGTAGACTTGTGAACAAACCCAACAGTAAGGAAAGCAATTTAATTATAGACTTCTTACCACACACATTACCACTAAATATGTTAGAGGTGAAATGGATATTGTTATTGAATGCCTATTTGACATATTATATGCCAAATGTGGACACGAAGTCGTCGAAAATTTCGACAGATGTTGGACGAGATTGAATGTTTAATATTGCACATAGGTATCGAACTCGGGGAAAGTTCATATTTAGATTTGCATGAAACGATTACGAACTAGGCTTATGTGAAGGTCAACAATACAAATGTTAGTGTTTCTTTTATACCTGGGAGTTTTTGTTAAATAAACCAAGTGATCATGTGATAGACCTTCCAAATACAATTTAGATAGACACCGTCATTGATTTAAACGATTTCCAGCAAATATTAGGAATCTTTTTTAAAATTTATTTTCTTATTGAAAATGAATGTGGCATATCCTTAAATGTGTATAAAATATTGGAAGGGACGGCAGCACAGGTGAAGCTGAGAAAAATTAAATCGTTGACGGAGTTGAAGTCTATTAGAATAACTGAAATAGTGAGCAAAATGTACATTGACACTGTACATTATTTTTTTCAATATGATAGTTTTAATCATAGTGAAAATGGAAGGTACCATTAAGTTGGAATAAAAGATTTCTTCACCAAATTGGTATAAATGCAGATAAACAAAAATAATGAGCAATACTTCTTTTACAAAGATGCTTTAAAGTTTTCATTCTTAGAAAATACTATCATAAAAGAAGCAACTATTACAGTATAGACATTTCGATAGATAATTATACACAAATAACAAGTTTTAGTTTAAATTTGCCAAACTCTATAACAATCACAAGTGTTGCATATTATTTATTGTGATTTTGAAAGTATCATAATGCTGGAGTTCACGGATGTTTTGACAATCAAGTATTCAGATTGCCAAAGCCACAAGTTCTCACAATGTACAAAAATATATACGGTCCGTTCACAATCCCGGGACCTGTCAATAAAATTTCAGTTTTCCCAAAATTTTTGCTGTCTTGAGAATTTATGGCCTTGCTCAATGCACGGGCGCCCGCACATAGGGGCAAGGGGGTGAGGGTGCAAGTGATCCGGATTTCATCTCTAAACGTGTTTGACGAGGCAAATTATTCATGGAAGAGGAATGCAAAATGGAGTGCTCTTCGTGGTTTTTCGGAAGCACGAGCTGCCATCCGCGCTCCAAGAATACGTAAGTTGAAGCTGAATGGTGTAAGCCATGACATATTACGGACCAAGCAAATGCCTATCAGTACAGGAAAAACTATATATACACTCCGATCTCAACAACCAGGTCAGAATTGCTGTGTTGCAGACTTCAGGTTCTGACATCCTTTTCCCAGGAAAGACAAATGTAATTAGTCTTAGTTTAGAGATTTCTCATTGGTGTCTTAATATATTGAGAAGAAACATATTTAGAAAATATTTCAATTTTAAAGCATCTGTAATCTTTTATTATTATACAATATTCATTTTTAAATATAGTATGTCTTGGATTATTTAAATCTATTTAGAATTTGTGTTAATTTATAATTTTAGGATTGATTGTGTAGAAATGGTTTGCAAGCAACTTCATGTTACAAAATAATTCATTAAGAAACAAAATACACTTTAAATTACAGAAAGTAATATCTTAATTTTTTTTATAGCAAACATTCGATAAAATACTTTGATTGCAAATAATTTCGTTAGTAACATTTAACTTTTAAGCATTTTTGGATAATTGGTATCTTATTCGGCGTTTAATTCCAAAATACAGAAATTGCAGAATTGTTTGAAACTGGTTAGCTTTAAATAAATATAACAGTTTTATTATTATTATCATTATTATTATTATTATTTTATATATATATATATATATATATATATATATATATATATATATATATATATATATATATATATAAAATGTATAATTTGATTTGGGTGTAATTTTTCTATATCAAGTGATGCTTAATTTCAATAAGGAATTTCTGCATTGCAAACTCAAGGTTCTGACTTCCTTTTTCCAGTTCGAACCCAGTACCTCTCAGCACACTAGCGATGTAATATCCACATATATCCACATCGCAGAAATGACACCGCCCGCAAAAAGGAGGCCAGAATCATGTCTTACACTCTTTCTTTATATGTGAGAGTTGTTATTTCAATAAATTGGGCATGGCGAAAAGAACAATACCCAATGAACGGACCATAACATTGGGCAAAAACCCCATTCACAATTCTTTTAATAAAAGTAACACTGCAACTTCGGATGAAGTAAGTTTAGAATCACAAAGTAGGATTAAATTATTGTCTATAAAACTGCATACATGACAATTTCAGTAATTTCGAGAGACCACAGAGACATGCATGGTTTTGAATTTTTTATTTTTTTTATTTTTGAGTCTGAGTTCAGTTTTTATGATCGGATAGTTTCGTAGTTTCTTGACTAACAGTCACATAGTTCGTAGCCAGAAAGCATATATGCATACTTTTAAACTTAAATTTGCACATCTAGTTAAATAAAAAAAAAATATTCAGCTAATTCTAGAGTTTCATAATTTTTATTTGTTTTTATTATGTGTTTCATTTTATAAGTTAAAATTTTAACCTTCGTTAACTCAAGCATTAATCACACACATACCAGCCATGGCACGGTCCCATGGGTAGGAGAATTCTCTTGTTTCAGAAGACTCTAAAATATCGACAACTCGAATCATATATTGGGTACCGTTGGACTTCGAAGTTTGGAGATCTACGGATATACTTTTAGTCTGTTTATAGTTGTTAGGTTGTTAAAATGTCAAGGAAAAACTCACCTTAATTGTTTACCAAAACATGTTGTACTTGGTCATTGCATATAGTACAAGTCACATGGGTCATGTATGCAAATGTACTCATTTTAAATTAAATATAAATTGTTCTTTTAAAATTTAACACTATTTTTCTTTAACCAAGGTCAATTCAATCCTGATTATTGAATGCTCTGCACATTAACTGTCACTAAGAAACTTCCGGACGAAAATCATCTATCGCTATGGACTTTTACAATGGTGGCAATGTACAAAACTTGGTTCAAAATAAGAGCACGTCGAGTTGAATCGTCACAATTGACCAATCGCCTTTGTCAATCACGCTGGATCAATTAACCAATCAGCGAGCGTAAATCAGACACACCTCCAGGCATTTCTTAAGTCCGCAATTTCTTCCGACAAGCTGCTTGTAGCAACAATGAATTGATTATGATTTACAAATATTGCAATGATTTGTTGATTTCTCGATCGATAACGGTGAAAAGAAGTCTTGTAATTCTGACAGTCAATATCCAGATCGTCTAAATGGAGGAATTAGATGTATTCCTTTTCCGAAACTT
>JAECUM010002355.1:0-121247 GCA_016617855.1 Megalonaias nervosa
TATATATATATATATATATATATATATATATCCTCTATAACATATACAGGATTCTATCAAGCTCCAAACACACGACTCGTTCGATCACTTGATACAAACATGCACAAATGAAAAACAAATGCGATTCATATATTCAAAAATGAAGGTAAGATTCATATAATCATGAAATGAAAGCGAGATTCAAATAATCTCATGCAATGAAAGTAACAATTGTATTCGATTGAAACATCAATCGACACAAATATCATTTGAATCAACATTACTGTACAAAACACATGACTCGTGACTCAGTCATTTGTATAGCCCGTACAATTCATAACCACGTATGACTCATATATTTGTTAAAACTTGCAAACGAAATATTTTGACCTGGTTTACGTGTCCATTGTCAAACTACACAGTTCTCCTGAATTCTTGGGTTGGTCCACACTTGTATTGATCATCCACACCCTTCACGGATCCACCATACGCACAAGTTTACAAATCAGCAGTTCCGTCCTTGTATGGTCTTGATGGTCACACCTGCTTCCATCCCCGTACAGACATACAGACGGCCAGACCGACAGCCTGATATACCCGCACACACACACACACACACAGCTACACAGGTAAAATAAAACCAAGCTGGTCATATTAACAGGTACGGAATTAAAATCGAAAGATACATGCTACTAAATTGAACTCTTATAGCAACTTGCAACAATTCAAAAGTTCACAACGTTTCAAATCCGCGCAGTGGTAAAGGCAACATTTCAAGCTACGACATTAAAACTGAATATGCTTCACATATCAAATAAACTAAAAATGTAACACTTACCCCTATGGCTGTAGAACAAAAATGGAGAACGTACACTCCTTGACAAGATCCAAAAGACCAATGTGTCAATTAGAGTAAAACTTGTCTTAAATCTCCAGGAAATGAGTCTTAGTAAGGGTAAAATACCCGTGCATACCGTGCTTTTAGTGTCTCTCGCCGCAAGCGATCTACGACGGATACATGCTAGTTCAGTCGCTTAACTAGAAAAACAATTATCCACCCTAGGTAACGTTGTACGCATGTACGACGAAAATGATCAAATCGTTCTAAGGCGAAACCAATTTATTTCTTGCCTTATTCTGTGACAATAAATATTAATATTAATATTATCAGTGCAATACACTTAATGTAACAAGATTTGAAGAATAAAGCAAACCTAAGTACAATATGTTTCTCCGAGAATTCTTACCCAAAGTACTTGAAAGCCTTTCTAACCACACCGTCATCCGAGCATACATTATCTCTTAAAGCTTATGGCGGCGGCAAGAGTAAGTAATGTGCAAGAGTTATTGCCCTTGGTCTATATGATCAGACTGGGAAAAGACGGTTATTCGTCTTTTTACCATGGTTAGATTCAGGATGTAGTAGGCGCATTATTCCAATGTACTGTGACTCGGTAATTATTCTCGGAAAACTAACTTATTTAAAACGTTTCATTTCTGGTTCATATTTTCCATTGAATAATTTTATTTTTGAGAAAAACGGAAAATATCTTCCCTCTATGACCTTTGATCCCGTTATTACTCATAACACCTTATAAAATACATGCATTTGGTGTCACCCAGTAAGGTAATCAGTGAACAACTTGTTGCGTACACGTGTCAGCATTCGTAGCCTGATTACCACACATCATTGCACCGGTATTACATTTTTGGTCTCAAGTAGACTGGTTCTCACATGTTACTGTAATATATTCTTGTCTGTGGGAATATGGTTGCTATAATACATGGAAACATATATAGTGAACGAAATCTAGCCATACATATCCTTTTCAATGTTAGGAATTTGGTTATACTATTATAAACGATACACTTCTTAAGTAACGTTGATGCAAGTTCTCTATTGCAACACATTATATCATCATGTTCCTATCTATACTGATTTGAATCAGTAGTATCATACTATTGATTGTTTTATATTTCTTCTTTTTCGTCATATCTTTCACAAAACAGATGGTAAGTGTTATATCATTACCTTTTCTTCTACATCGTCTAAAGTGTCATCGTAGCACCGTAACAGAAGGGTAGACTATCATTTTTATTTTCTATTGGCCAAGCTTTTGCGCCGAGAACAATCCCTGAGAGAAAATGAAAGAAGTAACTGTACAAAATTCAAAGAAGGAAGACTGGATCTAATTATACTTTTGAGGACATAAGCTATAATCATAGCATAGTCAAATGACAAAGGAATTCTTAATCAATTTGATAGTATTATTATTATGTTGAAGTATGTTTCTTCTGTCACAATGTTACTTTTTTTAATGAATTTTCTTTATAATACAGCAATATGATCTGAATATCACTCATTGAAATTTTTGTCATTTTGTGACGATGTTCAGTAAATATGATCCGAATAAGGCATCCAGATTATGTCAGTATTGAATATCTGATTGTTTAATTGCTCAGATTATATTTCAAGGAGTTTCTAATGTTCCTTGGTATCCAGTGGAAAGTGAAGCCATTGTGCACACACAACGATTTATTTTATAATACAGTTTCTTATTTTATTTGTCGAATTTTATTTGGAATAATTTCCCTAAAAATTGAGTGCTATGCAGCAGTAGATGAATACTTTATTGAATTCTGTTAATATATTGTTGCAACATAGAATACATGTTCTTCATAAATTGGTTGTAATAGAGTTATAAGCAGGAACTCATACCAAAATACATATCTTCATGTTTAGATACATGCAGGAATACACATAAACATGGACTGATTCATTCATACATGCATACAGTTATCAATATGTCCTTGTCTTTGCGAATAAGGTTGCTATAATACATGAAACAAATATTATAAAAGAAATATAGCCATACATAGCGTATTCAATGTTAGGAATTTGGTTATACTATTATAGAGGATGCACTTATTAAGTAAAGTTGACGCATGTTCTCCATTACAACACATTATATCATCATGTTCCTATCTATACTGATATTAATCAGCAGTATCATACTATTGATTGTTTTGTATTTCTTCTTTTGCATCATATGCCTCACAAAACAGAGTGTAAGTATTATATCAATACCTTTTCTTCTGCGTTGTCTAAACAGTCATCTTAGCACTATATGAGAAGGATAGACAGTCATTTGTGTTTCTATTGGCCATCTTTTGTGTGTAGACCAATCCCTGAGAGAAAATGAAAGAAGTAAGTTGTATAAAGGTCGGAAAAGAAGGAAGAATGGATTTTATTATACCTGTGAGGACATAAGCTAAAATAATAGCGTAGTCAGATGACAAAGGAATTCTTAGTCAGCTTGACAGTATTTTTGTTATGTTGAATTGGGTTTCTTTCTGTGGCAATACACTATGTTGGATGTTCTTTCGTTATAATACAGCAATATAATCTGAGTATCACTCATTAAAATTGATGTCATTTTGTTACAATATTCAGTAAACATAATCTGCATAAGGCTTTCGAATCACATCAGTATTGAATATTTGATTTTTGTTTGTTTATACAGATTATGTTTGAATAAATATTCAATGTTAGATAGTAGAGAGGAGAATGTGAAACCTTTGAGCATACTCAATGATTGGTCGTATAATTCAATTTCGTATTGTATGTGTCTAATGATACTTGAAACAATTTCCAAAAATTGAGTGCTATGCAGCTATATATGAAGATTTTGTGGAAGCAAGCACGCACGGAGACAGACATTGATAGATATATTCATTAATGTATACAAATATTTGCATATTCAATATATGGGAACAAACCTGCTAGAGTACGTGGAAACAATATAGTGAAAGAAATATAGCCATGCATCTATACTGATGTTAATCAATAGTTTCATATAATTGACTGCTTTGTGTTTCGTCTTTTTCATGGTATCATTCACCAAACAGCTGGTAAGTGTTAATACATTTTGTACTTCTTTCGCTAAACAGTTATCGTAGGAACAGAACAAAAGTTTCGGAAATCATTTCTTCCCATCCATTGGCGATGCATTTGTATGTAAAAGAGTCCCTGAGAGAAACTGGAGGACGGAAACTGCATAATATTCGAAAGAATGAGGAGTGGATCTTGATATACTGCAGCGAATATGAGTTAATGTCATACATTAAAATCAGATGACAAAATAATTCTCCATGAATTCGATAGTAATATTCTTCTCACAAATTGTATTTGCCTGTAACAATATTACTGTCCTTTAAATACATTCATAATCATGTTTCATCAGGATATAAGTCTACTACCGTCAAAATCCAGCCCTTCTAAAAGGAATAAAAACCTTTTCCCAGTCTTTTCCTCTAGATGAAGCGTAATAACTCTTGTCTATTACTCTTTCCGCCTCCAAGGGTCACCTGTTTCAAAAGATTTTCTCGTGCAAGCAACATGCATGGGCAGACCTCCTGATATCCTTTCCAAGAATATACGTTCCTATGGCAACAAACTTGCTTGAATACATGGAAACAAATATAATGAAAGAAATATAGCCATACATCTATACTGAAGTTAGTCAATAGTTTCATATAATTGACTGATTTGTATTTCGTCTTTTTCATGATATCATTCACAAAACAGTTGGTAAGTATTAATACATTTTGTACTTCATTCTCTAAACAGTCATCATAGGAACAGAACAAGAGTCGAAAATCTTTTCGTTCCATCCATTGACTATGCATTTGTATGTAAAAGAGTCCCTAAGAGAAAATGGAGGACGAAAGCTTCAGAACATTCGAGAGGAGGAAGAATGGATCTTGATATACTGCAGCGAACATGAGTAAATGTCATACATTAAAATCAGATGACAAAGAAATTTTTCATGAATTCGATAGTAATATTGTTCCATTGAATTTTATTTTCTCTCTGTCACAATATTACTGTCCTTCATATTTTTCGTAATAATTCAGCTATAGAATCTCAGTATGATTCATTCAATGTGTTGTCAGTGTGTGGCGAAATCCAGGAAACTGTCCCTAATAAGGTATTGAGAAATCATCAGGTTTGAATATTGGATTTTTTGCTCACATTCTCTTTGAATAAATTTCCAATGTTATGCGGTATCCAGCACAATGTCAAGCCTTTGTGCACAGACAACAATAGATTATATAATTGAATTTCCTATTGTATTTGTCTAATTTTATTTGAAATACTGTCTAAAAATTGAATGCTATGCAGCAGTATACGAAGACATTTGTGGAAAAATATGGATTCATTTGTGCAACATTACATGCATTTCCATCATACATTAGTTCAGATTGAGTAATAACTAGCAATTGATACCAAAATACATGTGTGTGTACTTAGATTCATGCACAGATGCTCGTAAATATAAATCGATTCATACACACATGTCCTCAAAGGTCAGCATATCCTAGTCTATGGCAAGAAGTTTCATGTAATACACGGAAAGAAATATAGTGACAGAAATAGCCTGTTCAGTGTTGGGAATTTGTTTGGATAATTGTTTTGGATACACCTTTGAAGTAACATTGATGCAATTTCTCCATTACAACACATTATATCGTCATGTTCCTATCTATATTGATGTTAATGAGGACTAAAATATTCTTGGTTTGTTTTATTTCTTCCTTTTCATCATATCCTTCACAAAATAGATAGTAAGAATTAATACATTATCTAATATTTTTTCCAAACAAATATCATAGCAAAAAACAGAAGAGGAGAAAGTAATTTTTTCCTTCCATTGACCATGATTTTCTTGTGAAAGAATCCTGAGAGAAAATGAACGAAGCAAGCTGCACAAAAGTTGAAAGAACGAGGAATTAATATTATTATGTAGAAAACAGACGCTGATATCATAGATCAGAGTCAGATGATGAAGAAAGCCTAAATGAATTTGAGGGTCATTTTATTATGTCTGTGTTCTGAATAGATTTTAAAACTGTATAGTCATTTGACCTTATGTTTCTTTTGGAGTATGATGGTCTCAATGATCATCACTAATCTGGCAGGTCTTTTCTGAGACTCAGACGGGAAAGAAAATATACTTCTTGAGCCATTGCGATTAATATGAGCCAGTGTTTGACAATTTAATGAAGAAGGAAGGGGTATATATCTCGTAGGTAACTGCATATATTTTTAAGAAATTAAACCGAAAAGCATTTTTAGTTTCATTCACAAGATCACTGACAGGTGCCCGCTGATGGCATTAATTGCCATTATTAAGTTTTACACTTTACAGACTCTCAATGGTCTCTCCTTCAAATACATACCCAATCAAGTTTCAATACGATATAAGTATCCAGCCCTTCGAAAAAGACGAAAAACCGTCTTCTCCCCGTTTTTTCATCTAGATCAAGCGCAATAACTCTTGGCCATTACTCTTGCCGCCTCCAGGGTTCACCTGTTTCAAAAGCTTTGCTGGTGCAAGCATCCTGGAGGCCTCCTGATATCCTCGCCAAAAACATACGTTCCGATCATCAACAACAACGTAATTTGGAGAGACTGTGTTCTATGATTGTGTCTATAACAGTTGGTATACCTGAAACTGATTTTCTCGCCAAAAATCTTTCAGACTAACTGTCCAAACTGACGAACACTCTGTACTTACGACATGTGTTCCTGCCTTAGCGTCCCTACATAATATTTACTATAAGGAGTAAGCAACTGGTGTATAGTTGCATATTTCGTTGAAGTTACTATTTATTCATAGTTAAGAAATAGTGCCATTTCTGAATGTAATCTTAGACTAATGTTCACCGAAATGGGAACCACGGTATCGTATTACAAGTGTTACTGACTTAGCTTATGAGTGTACATTTATAATAGGTTCTTGTGAGTAATTGCAATTTGGGTTAATTCATACTCGCAGACTATATTTACCAAAACGAACACTCTTTTATGTTTTGCGTTATTGACTTAGTGGTCCATTTTTACTATAAATGATAGTAACTGATAGTCTTTTAGAGAAACTGATCAAAATGGCGACCACGCTATACTTATACATGAGTTGATGACTTAGCTCCATGTTAATATTTACTAGAACGAGTTAGCAACTGGTGTATAGTTCCGTATTTCGTTGACGCTATCGTGTTAGTATTTTATTACAAGTTAGTAACTGGTGTGTAGTTAGATTTTGCAAAAGTGCCATTTTTTGATTGAAGTCTTTAGACCGATATTAATATTAATATTCTCAATCCGATACTCTTAAGGTAATACAACCAGGGAAGATATTTGAAGGGGAAAGCAAATCTTTAAGTAAATTATGTTTCTCCGAGAATTCTTACCCAATCACATTACGTAAAATCCCTTCCAACTAGCCCGTCATGCGAGCGTCCATCTTCTCTTAACGTTTATTGTACACACCTACACAGGTTGGAATTTCCATGCATTAGAAATTGGTAAAATTTAAATTCCATACGTCTAAGACGAGGATACGCGTGTACAATATTACTTAGTATTGTTTATTGTTCATTACAATTCAACAATATAATCTCAGTATCACACATTGAATTTGATGTCATTTTCTGACGCTGTTCAGTAAAGATGAGACTAAGAAGGCATTGATATCTGATGTCCATTGAATATTGGAATTTTTAAATCCTCAGATTCTGTTTCAAACAATATCCACAGTTATTTGGTATTCAATGGAATCTGAAGCCACTGTTCACACATAACCATTTATTGGATAATTCAGTTTCTTTTTTATTTGTCGAATTGTGTTTGAAATAATTTCCCCAAAAATTCAGTGCCATGCAGCAGTATGTGAAGACTTTGAGGAAATATATTGATTCATTGGTGCAACGTAGAATACATGTTCTTCATAAATTAGTTGTGTTTGTGTTAGAAACAGGAACTCATACCAAAATACATATATTCATGTATAAATACATGCAGGAATACACATAAACATGAATTGATTCATTCCTAAATGCACACATTTGTCAATTTATCCTTATCTATGTGAGAAAGGTCGCTATGATACATGGAAACAAATGTAGTGAAAGAAATATAGCCATACATAGCTGTTCAATGTTAGGAGGTTGCTTATGTTATCACAGAGGATACACTTATTAAGTAAACTTGAAGCAAGTTCTCCATTACAACACATTATATCATCATGTTCCTATCAATACTGATGCTAATCAGTAGTATGGTATCATTGAATGTTTTGTATTTCTCCTCTTTCATCATAACATTCACAAAACAGGTGGTAAGTATTATATCAATACCTTTTTCTCGAAGGTGTCTAAAGAGTCATCGTAGCGTCATCACGGATGAATGAATGAAAGTGCAGAAGATTCGAAAGGAGGAAGAATGGATCTGATTATACTTTAGAGCCACAATATGAACTCATCTGGACAGATGACAAAGAAATTCTAGATGAAGTTGAGAGTAATGTTGTTACGTGAGGGCTCGCAATAGATTTTAAAATTGAATAGACATTTGACCATTCTGTTTCTGTGGAGTCTGAGGGTCGGAATGATGATCACTGGCAGGTCGTCTCTGAGAGTGCGACAGGAAGGAAAACAAACCTCTTGAGCATTGTGATTATTATGAGCCAGTCTTTGACAATTTAATCTAGCAGGAATAGGTTATATCTCTTAGTTCACTGCCTAGATTTTCAAGAGAGAGACCCCACAATCATCTTTAGTCTCATTCACAAGATCACTGACGGGTGACCACTGATGGCATTAATTGTGATTATTAAGTTTTACATTTTGCAGGCTCTCGATTGTTTTTGTCATTCAGATTTCCCCTCGAATAATTTTCTTTTTGAAAAGATTGGAAAATGTCTTGTCCCTAATATACAATGTTAGGAATGTTTTTATATTATTATAAAGGATAGACGTGCTAAGTAACGTTGATTGAAGTTCTCCATTACACATAATATCACCATGTTCCTATCTATACCGATGTTAATCGGTAGTGTCATACCGTTGATTGTTTTCTATTTCTTCTTTTTCATCATATCATTTACAAAACAGAGCGTAAGTATTATTGCAATCCCTTTTCCTTCGTTGTCTAAACAGTCATCGTAGCACCATATCAGACGGGTAGACCTTCATTTTTATTATATTGGGCATACCTTTGTGTGTAGAACAATCCTAGAGGGAAAATGGAGGACATAAGCTGTACAAACTTCGAAAGAATGAAGAATGGATCTTATTATACTGTAGGAAACATAAGCTAAAATAATATCGTAGTCAGATGATAAAGGAATTCTTAATCAATTTGATATTATTATTGTAATATTCAATTGTGTTTCTCTCTGTAACAATATTACTATATTGTATGGTATTGTTTTATAATACAGCAATATAGTCTCTGTATCACGCATTGAAATTCATGTCATTTTGTGATGATGTTCAGTAAACATGATCCGAATAATGTATTCGGATCACACCAGAATTGAATATTTGATTGTTAATTTCTCAGATTCTATTTCATGGAGTTTCGAAAGTTATTTTGTACCCAGTGGAAAATGAAACCATTGTGCACACACAACGATTTATTAGATAATTCAATTTCTTATTTTATTTTCCGAATTGTATTTGAAATAATTTCCCCAAAATTGAGTGCTATGTAGCAGTAGATGAAAACTTTGTGGAAATATATTGATTCACTGGTGCAACATAGCATGCATGTACTTCATAAATTAGATGTGATTGAGGTATAAACAGGAACTCATACCCAAGTACAAATCTTCTTGTATAGATACACGCAGGAATACAGATAAACATGGATTAATTAATTGATGACTGTATACAGTTTTCAATGTATCCTCGTCTGCGTGGAAAAGATCGATGTAATACATGGAAACAATTATAGTGAAAGAAATATAGTCATAGATAGCTGATCAATGTTAGGAATTTGTTTATATTATTACAGAGGGCACACTTATTAAGTAAACTTGATGCAAGTTCTCTATTACAACACATTATATCATCATGTTCCTATCTATACTGATCTTAATCGGTAGCGTCATATCATTGATTGTTTTCTACCTTTTCTTTTACATCATATCCTGCACAAAACAGAGCGTAAGTATTATTGCAATACCTTTTCTTCTCCGTTGTCTAAACAGTTATCGTAGCATCACAACAGAAGGGTAGACCTTCATTTTTAATCTATTGGCCATGCTTTTGTGTGTAGAACAATTCCGGAGAGAAAATGGAAGAAATAAGCTGTAAAAAAATTCGACAGAAGAATGGATATTCTTATACTGTAGGAACGATAAGCTAAAATCATACCGTAGTCAGATGACCGAGGACTTCTTATTCAGTTTGAAAGTATTAATGTAAGGTTCAATTGTGTTTCTGTCTGTAAAAATATTACTATATTTTATGTTTGTTCTTTATAATGCTCCAATATAGTCTCTGTATCACTCCTTGAAATTGATGTCATTTGGTGATTATGTTCAGGAATCATGATCCAGTAAGGTATTCGGATAACATCAGTACTGAATATTTCATAGTAAATTTCTCAGATTGTTTTTCAGGTAGTTTCGAAAGTTATGTGGTGTCCAGTTGAAAATGAAGCCACTGTGCACACACAACGGTTTATTGTATAATTCAATTTCTTATTTTATTTGTCGTATTGTATTTGAAATAATTTCCCCCAAAAATATGTGTTATGCAGCAGTAGATGAAGACTTTGTGGAAATATATTATTCAATGGTACAATTTATCATTCTTGTTCTTGAAAAATTAGTTATAATTGAGTTATAAGAAGGAACTCATATCAAAATACATATCTTTATGTATAGTTACATGCAGGAATACACATAAACATGGATTGATCAAATCCTAAATGCACACAGTTGTCAATATATCCTTGTCTACGTGAGAATGGTCGGTATATAAGATGGAAGCAAATGTAGTGAGAGAAATATAGCCATATATAGCTGTTCAGTGTTAGGAATTTGGTTATATTATTATAGAGGATACGGTTATTAAGTAAACTTGATGCAAGCTCTCCATTACAACACACTATATCATCATGTTCCTATCAATACTGATGTTAATCGGTAGTGTCATACCATTGATTGTTTTGTATTTCTTATTTTTCATCATATCCTTCACAAAACAGAACGTAAGTATTATTGGAGTTGCTTTCATTCTACGTTGTCTAAACATAGCACCTTAACAGATGGGTAAACTTTCGTTTCCGTTCTATTGGCCATGATCGTGTGTGTAGAACAATCCCTGAGAGAAAATGGAAGAAATAAGCTGTACAAAATTCGGAAGAATGAAGAATTGATCTTATTATACTGTAGGGAACATAAGATAAAATCATAGCGTAGTCAGAGGGCGAAGGAAATATTAATCAGTTTGATGGTAATATTGTACTATTCAGTTGTATTTCTTTCTGTGCCAATATTACTATATTGTATGTTTTTCCTTTATAATACAGCAATATAGTCTCTGTATCACTAACTGAAAACGATGTTATTTTGTGATTATGTTCAGTAAACATGATCCGAATAACATCAGTATTGAATATTTGATTTTTAATTTCTTAGATTCTATTTCAAGGAGTGTCCAAGGTTATTTGGTGTCCAGTGGAAAATGAAGCCATTGTGCACACACAACGATTTATTGGATAATTGAATTTCTTATTTTATTTGTCGAATTGTATTTGAAAAAATTTCCCCACAAATTGAGTGTTATGCAGCAGTAGATGAAGACTTTTGTGGAAATATATTATTCATTCGTGCAACATAGAATACGTGTCCTTCATAAATTAATTGTGATTGAGTTATAAGTAGAAAATGATTCCAAAATACATATCTGCATGTATAGATACATGCAGGAATACACATAAACATGGATTGATTCATTCATAAATACATACAGTTTTCAAGATATCGCCGTCTACGTGAAAAAGATCACTGCGTTACATGGAAATAAATGTATTGAAAGAAATTTAGCCATACATAGCTCTTCAATGTTAGGAATTTGGTTATATTATTATCATAGAGGATGCACTTATTAAGTAAACGTACGCACGTTCTTCATTACAAGACATTATATCATCATGTTCCTATCTATACTGATATTAATAGGTAGTGTCATATCATTGTTTTGTATTTCTTCTTTTTCATCATACCCTTTACATAACAGTGCGTAAGTATTATTCCAGTCCCTTTACTTATACGTTGTCTAAACAGTCATCGTAGCACCATAACAGAAGGGGAGACTTCCATTTTTATTCTGTTGGCCGTGCTTTTGTGTGTAGAACAATCCGGGAGTGAAAACGGACGAGATAAGCTGAACAAAATTCGAAAAAAGGAAGAATGGATCTTATTATACTGTAGGGAACATAAGCTAAAATAATAGCGTAGTTAGATGATCAAGGAATTCTTAATCAATTTGATAATATTATTGTAATGTTAAAGTTTGTTTCTTTCTTTAAAAATATTACTATATTTTATGGGTTTTTTTATTATACAGCAATTTAGTCTCTGTATCACTCATTGAAAATGATGTCAGTTTGTGATGATGTTCAGTAAACATGATCCGAATAAGGCGTTGGGATCACATCAGTATTGAATATTTGATCTTTAATGTCTCAGATTCGATTACTAGGGGCTTCGAAAGTTATTTTTTATCCTGTGGAAAATGAAGACATTGTGCGCACACAACGATTTTTTGGATAATTCAATTTCTTATTTTATGTGTCGAATTGTATTTGAAATAATTTCCCCAAAAATTAAGTTGTATGCAGCAGTAGATGAAGACTTTATTGAAATATTTTGATTCATTTTTATAACATAGCATGCAGGTACTTCATAAATTAGTTGTTATTGAGTTATAAACAGGAACTCATACCGCAATACATATCGTCATGTATAGATACATGCAGGAATACGGATAAACATGGATTGATTAATTGATAAATGCATACAGTTTTCAATATATCCTTGTCTACGTGAAAAAGATCGTAATACATGGAAAAAAATGTAGTGAAAGAAATATAGACATACATAGCTGATCGATGTTAGGAATTTGTTTATAGTATTGTAGAGAATACACTTATTAAGTAAACTTGATGCAAGTTCTCCATTACAACACATTATATCATCATGTTCCTGTCTATACTGATCTTAGTCGGTAGCGTCATATCATTGATTGTTTTCTACCTTTTCTTTTTCATCATATCCTGCACAAAACAGAGCGTAAGTATTATTGCAATACCTTTTCGTCTGTGTTGT
The DNA here is from genome assembly GCA_016617855.1 of Megalonaias nervosa. Taxonomy (NCBI): domain Eukaryota; kingdom Metazoa; phylum Mollusca; class Bivalvia; order Unionida; family Unionidae; genus Megalonaias; species Megalonaias nervosa. The sequence continues at coordinate 13,167 of JAECUM010002355.1, forward strand.
CTAAACAGACATTGTAGCACCATAACAGAAGGGTAGACCTTCATTTTTAATCTATTGGCCATGCTTTTGTGTGTAGAACAATTTCGAAGAGAAAATGAAAGAAATAAACTATTCAAAATTCGACAGAAGGAAGAATGGATCATATTATACTGTAGGGAAGATAAGCTAAAATCATACCGTAGTCAGATGACCGAGGACTTCTTATTCAATTTGAAAGTATTATTGTAACGTTTAATTGTGTTTCTTTCTGCAAAAATATTACTATATTTTATGCTTGTTCTTTATAATACTCCAATAGAGTGTCTGTATGATTCCTTGAAATTGATGTCATTTTGTGATTATGTTCAGGAATCATGATCCAGTAAGGTATTCGGATCACATCAGTACTGAATATTTCATAGTAAATTTCTCAGATTGTTTTTCAAGTAGTTTCGAAAGTTATGTGGTGTCCAGTGGAAAATGAAGCCATTGTGCACACACAACGGTTTATTGTATAATTCAATTTCTTATTTTATTTGTCGTATTGTATTTGAAGTAATTTCCCCATAAATTGAGTGCTATGCAGCAGTAGATGAAGACTTTTGTGGAAATATATTATTCATTGGTGCAACATAGAATACATGTTCTTCATAAATTAGTTATGATTGAGTTTTAAGAAGGAACTCATATCAAAATGCATATCTTCATGTACAGTTACATGCAGGAATACACATAAAGATGGACTGATTCAATCCTAAATGCACACAGTTGTCAATATATCCTTGTCTACGTGAGAATGGTCGGAATATTAGATCGCAGCAAATGTAGTGAAATAAATATAGCCATACATAGCTCTTGAATGTTAGGAATTTGGTTATATTATTATAGAGGATACACTTATGAAGTAAACTTGATGCAAGTTCTCCATTACAACACATTATATCATCATGTTCCTTTCTATACTGATGTTAATCGGTAGTGTCATACCATTGATTGTTTTGTATTTCTTATTTTTCATCATATCCTGCACATAACAGGGTGTAAGTTTTCTTCCAATACCTTTTCTTCTACGTTGTCTAAACAGTCATCGTAGCACCATAACAGAAGGGTAGACTTTCGTTCTTATTCTATTGCCCATGATTTTGTGACTAGAATAATCTACAAAATTCGAAACAAGGAAGAATGGATCTTATTATACCGTAGAGAACATAAGCTATAATAATAGCGTAGGCAGATGACAATGGAATTCTTAATGAATTTTACAGTTTGTTTGTAATGTTCAATTGTGTTTCTTTCTCTAAGAATATTACTATATTTTAGGTTGGTTTTTTTTATAATTAAGCACTATAGTTTCTGTATCACTCATTGAAATTGATGTCATTTTGTGACTTTGCTCAGTAAACATGATCCGAATAAGACATTCGGATCTCATCAGTATTGAATATTTGATTTTTAATTGCTCAGATTCTATTTCATGTAGTTTCCAAAGATATTAATGCCCAGTTACAAATTGAACCATTGTGTACACACAGTGATTTATTGAATAATTAAATTTCTTATTTTATTTGTCGAATTGTATTTGAAATAATTTCTCCAAAAATTAAGTGTAATGCAGCAGTCGATAAAGACTTTCGTGGAAATATATTATTCATTGGTGGAACATAGCATGCTTCTTCTTCATAATTTAGTTGCGATTGAGTGATACATTGGAACTCATACCACAGTAGTTATTTTCATGTAAAGATACATGGAGAAATACACATAAACATGGATTGATTCATTCTTAAATGCACGCAGTTGTCAATATCATCTTCTACGTGAAAAAGATCGGTATAATACATGGAAAGAAATGTAGGGAAAGAAATATAGGCATACATAGCTGTTCAATGCTAGGAAGTTGGTTATATTATTATAGAGGATTCACGTATTATGTAAACTTGATGCACGTTCTACATTACAAGACATTACATCATCATGTTCCTATCTATACTGATGTTAATCGGTAGTGTCATACCATTGATTGTTTTGTATTTCTTCTTTTTCATCATATCCTTCACATAACAGTGCGTAAATATTGTTGCAATACCTTTACTTCTACGTTTTCTAAACAGTCATCGTAGCACCATAACAGAAGGATAGATCTTCATTGTTAATCTATTGGCCATGCTTTTGTGTGTAGAACAATGCCTGAGAGAAAATGGAAGAAATAAGCTGTAAAAAGTTCGAAAGAAAGAAGAATGGATCTTATTATACTGCAGCGAACATAAGCTAAAATCATAGAGCAGTCAGATAACAAAGGAATTCTTAATCAATTTGATAGTATTATTGTAATGTTCAGTTCTGTTTCCTTCTGTAAGAATATTGCTATAGTTTATGCTTTTTCTTTATAGTACAGCAAGATAGTCTCTGTATCACTCATTGAAATTCATGTCATTTTGTGACGACGTTCAGTAAACTTGATTCGAATAAAGCATTCAGATCACATCAGTATTGAATATTTTGATTTTTAATTGCTCAGATTCTATTTCAAGGAGTTTTCCAACGTTATTATGGGATAATTCAATTTCACATTTTATTTGTCGAATTGTATTTGAAATAATTTCCCACAAAAATGAGTGGTATTCAACAGGGGATGGAGACTTTGAGGAAATACATTGATTCATTGGTGCAACATAGAATACATGTTCTTCATAAATTAGTTGTGACTGAGTTATAAACAGGAACTCATACTAAAATACATATCTTCATGTATAGATATATGCAGGAATACACATAAACATGGATTGAATCATTCCTAAATGGATACAGTTGTGAATATATCCTCGTGTACGTGAAAAAGATCGCTATAATACATGCAAACAAATGTAGTAAGAGAAATATAGCCGTACAAAACTGCTCAATGTTAGGAATTTGGTTATTTTATTATAGAGGATAAATGCACACAGTTGTCAATATATCCTTGTCTACGTGAGAAAGGTCGCTATAATGCATGGAAACAAATGTAGTGAAACTAATATAGAAATACATAGATGTTCAGTGTTAGGAATTTGGTTATATTATTATAGAGGATACACTTGTTAATTAAACTTGAAGCATGTTCGCCATTAGAACACATTATATCATCATGTTCCTATCTATACGGATGTTTATTAGTAGTATGGTATGATTGAATGTTTTGTATTTCTTCATTTTCATCATAACCTTCACAAAACAGATGGTAAGTATTATATCAACACCTTCACTTCTACGTTGTCTAAAGAGTCATCATAGCGCCTTCACAGATGAATGAATGAAACTGCAGAAGATTGTAAAGGAATAAGAATGGATCTGATTTTACTTTAGAGCCAAATGTTGAAATCATTTGGTCAGATGACAAAGAAATTCTAGATGAATTTGAGCGTAATGTTGTTAGGTCAGAGTTCGCAATAGATTTTAAAACTGAACAATCATTTGACCTTTCTGTTCTGTGGAGTCTGAGGGTCGGAATGATGATCACTGGCAGGTCGTTTCTGAGAGTGGGACAGGAAGGAAAATACACTTCTTGAGCCATTGTGATTATTATGAGCCAGTCTTTGACAATTTAATCTAGCAGGAAGAGATGTATATCTCTTAGCTCACTGCCTAGATTTTTATGAAAGAAACCCCACAAGCATCTTTAGTCTCATTTGAGCGTAATGTTGTTAGGTCAGAGTTCGCAATAGATTTTTAAACTGAACAGTCATTTGACCTTTCTGTTCTGTGGAGTCGGAGTGTCGCAATGATGATTAATGGCAGGTCGTATCTGAGAGTGGGACAGGAAGGGAAATACATCTCTTGAGCCATTGTGATTATTATGAGCCAGTCTTTGACAATTTAATCTAGCAGGAAGAGGTGTATATCTCTTAGTTCACTGCCTAGATTTTCAAGAGAGAAACCCCACAAGCATCATTAGTCTCATTCACAAGATCACTGACGGGTGACCACTGATGGCATTAATTGTGATTATTAAGTTTTACATTTTGCAGGCCCTCAGTAGTTTTTGTCGTTCATATTCCCCCTTGAAAAATTTTATTTTTAAAAAGATACGAACGTGTCTTGTCTCTAATACATAGCCTATTGAATGTTAGAAATTTGGTTATATTATTATAGAGGATACACTTATGAAGTAAACTTGATGCAAGTTCTCTATTACAACACATTATATCATCATGTTCCTATCTATACTGATGTTAATCGGTAGTGTCATACCATTGAATGTTTTGTATTTCTTCTTTTTCATCATTTCCTTCACAAAACAGATTGTAAGTATTATTGCAATACCTTTTCCTCTACGTTGTCTAAAGAGTCATCGTATCACCATAACAGAAGGGTTGAGTTTTATTTTTATTCTATTCGCCATGATTTTGTGTGTAGAACAATCCCGGACAGATAATGGAATAAATAACCTGTACAAAGTTTGAAAGATGGAAGAATGGATCTTATTATAGCTTAGGGAACACAAGCTAAGATCTTAGTTGAGTCAGAAGACAAAAGAATTCTTAATCAATTTTGTAGTGTTATTGTAATGTTCAATTGTGTTTCTTTCTGTAACAATATTACTATATTTTATGCTTTTTCTTTATCATACAGCAATATAGTCTCTGTATCACTCATTGAAATTTATATCATTTTGTGACGATGTTCAGTAAACATAATCCAAATAAGGCATTCGGATCAAATAAGTATTAAATATTTGATTTTTAATTGCTCAGATACTATTTCAAGGAGTTTCCACAGTTATTTGGTATTCAGTGGAAATGAAGGCATTGTGCACACAGAACGATCGAATGGATATTTTACTTTCTTATTTTATTTGTCGAATTGTACTTGAAACAATTTCCCCAAAAACTGAGTGTTATGCAGCTGTAGATGAAGACTTTGTGGAAATATATTATTCATTGGTGAAACATAACATGCATGTTCTTCATAAATTAGTTGTGACCGAGTTATAAACATGATCTCATACCAAAATACATATCTTCATGTATTGATACATGGAGGAATACAGATAAACATGGATTGATTGATTCCTAAATGCATACAGTTGTGAATATATCCTCGTCTACGAGCGATGGGTCGCTATTATACATGGAAAGAAATGTAGTGAAAGAAATATAACCATACACAGCTCTTCAATGTTAGGAATTTATTTATATTATTATAGAAGATACACTTCTGAAGTAAACGTGAGGCAAGTTCTCCATTGCAACACATTATATTATCATTTTCCTATCTATACTGGTGTAAATCGTAGTGTCGTACAATTGATGATGTTGCATTTCTTCTTTTTCATCATATCCTTCGCATAACAGGGTGTAAGTATTATTGCAATACCTTTTCATCTATGTTGTCTAAACAGTCATCGTAGCACCATAACAGAAGGGTAGACTTTCATTTTTATTCTATTGGTCATGCTTTTGTGTGTAGAACTATCCCGGGGAGAAAATGGAAGAAATAAGCGGTACAAAGTTCGAATTAAGGAGGAATGGATCTTATTATACTGTAGGGAACATAAGCTAAAATCATAGCATAGTCAGATGACCAAGGAATTCTTAATCAGTTTGATAGTATTATTATAATATTCAAATTGTGTTTCTTTCTGTAACAATATTACTATATTTTCTGTTTTTTCTTTATGATACTGGAATACACAATCAGTATCACTGATTGAAATTGATGTCATTTTGTGGTTATGTTCAGTAAACATGTTTCGAAGAAAACATTCGGATCACATCAGTATTGAATATTTTGATTTTTAATTTCTCAGATTGTCTTTCAAGGAGTTTCCAAAGTTATTTGGTGTCCAGTGGAAAATGAAGTCATTGTGCACACACAACAATTTACTGGATAATTCAATTTCATATTCTATTTGTCGAATTGTATTTGAAAGAATTTTCCGAAAAATTGAGTGCTATGAAGCAGGAGATGAAGACTTTGTGGAAATATATTATTCATTCGTGCAACATAGAATACATGTTCTTCATAAATTAATTGTGATTGAGGTATAAGTAGGAATTCATACCAAAATACAGATCTTCATGTATATATACATGTAGGAATACACATAAAGATGGAATGATTCATTGATAAATGCACACAGTTATCAATATATCCTTGTCTACGTCAGAGTGGGCGCTTTCATACATTCAAACAAATGTAGTGAATGAAATATAGCGATATATAGCTGTTCATTGTTAGGAATTCGTTTATATTATTATAGAGGATACACGTATTAAGTAAACTTGATGCAAGTTCTCCATTACAACATATTATATCATCATGTTCCTATCTATACTGCTGCTAGTCAATAGAATGATATCATTGAATGTTTTGTATTTCTTCTCTTTCATCACAACCTTCACAAAACAGATGGTAAGTATAATATAAATACCTTCACGTCTACGTTGTCTAAAGAGTCATCGTAGCGCCGTCACAGATGAATGAATGAAAATGCAGAAGACTGTAAAGGAATAAGAATGGTTCTGATTATACTTTAGAGCCAAATGTTGAAATTATTAGGTCAGATGACAAAGAAATTCTAGATGAATTTGAGCGTAATGTTGTTAGGTCAGAGTTAGCAATAGATTTTAAAACTGAACAATCATTTGACCTTTCTGTTCTGTGGAGTCTGAGGGTCGGAATGATGATCACTGGCAGGTCGTTTCTGAGAGTGGGACAGGAAGGAAAATACACTTCTTGAGCCATTGTGATTATTATGAGCCAGTCTTTGACAATTTAATCTAGCAGGAAGAGATGTATATCTCTTAGCTCACTGCCTAGATTTTTATGAAAGAAACCCCACAAGCATCTTTAGTCTCATTCACAAGATCACTAACGGGTTACCACTGATGGAATTAATTGTGATTATTACGTTTTACATTTTGCAGGCTCTCAATGTTTTTTGTCGTTCATATTTCCCGTCGAATTATTTGATTTTGGAGAAGTTTGTAAAAAGCTTTGTCTCTAATACATAGCCTGTTGAATGACATGGGTTTGGTTATATTATTATAGAATATACAACTATTAAACTTTGATGCAAGTTCTCCATTACAACACAGTATATCATCATGTTCCTATCGATACTGAAGTTAATTGCCAGTGTTACACCATTGATTGTTTTCTATTTCTTCTTTTTCATCATATCCTTCACATAACAGGGCGTAAGTATTATTGCAATACCTTATTTCTACGTTGTCTAAACAGTCGTCGTAGCACTATAACAGAAGGGTAGATTTTCATTATTGTTTTATTGTCCATGATTTTATGTTTAAAACAATGCCTGAGAGAAAATGGAAGAAATAAACTGTACAAAATTCGATAGAGGGAAGAATGGATCTTCTTATATCGTAGAGAACATAAGCTAAAATCATAGCGGAGTCAGATGACAATGGAATTCTTAATCAGTTTGATAGTAGTATTATAATGTTTAATTGTGTTTCTTTCTGTAACAATATTACTATTTGCTATGGGTTTTTTCTTTATAATACAGCAATATAGTCTCTGTATCACTCATTGAAATTGATGTCATTTTGTGACCATGTTCAGTAAACATGATGAGAATAAGGCATTCGGATCACATCAGTATTGAATATTTGATTTTTAATTGCTCAGATTCTACTTCAAGTAGTTTCCAAAGTTGTTTGTTGTCCAGTTAAAATTGAAGCCATTGTGCACTCACAACGATTTATTGGATAATTCAGTTTTTTATTTTATTTGTCGAATTGTATTTGAAATAATTTCCCAAGAATTGAGTACTATGCAGCAGCAGATTAAGGCTTTGTGGAAATGTATTGATTGATTGGTGCGACATGGAATACATGTTCTTCATAAATTAGTTGTGATTGAGTTTTAAACAGGATCTCATAAGAAAATACATATCTTCATGTATAGATACATGCAGGAATACACATAAACATGGATTGATTAATTCCTAAATGCACACAGTTGTCAATATATCCTTGTCTACGTGAGAAAGGTCGCTATTATACATGGAAACAGTTGTAGTGAAAGACGTATAGCCATACATAGATCTGTAATGTTAGGAATTTGTTTATATTATTATAGAGGATACACTTATTAAGTATACTTGAAGCACGTTTTCTATTACAACACATTATATCATCACGTTCCTATCTATTCTGATGCTTATCAGTAGTATGGAATGATTGAATGTTTTGTATTTCTTCTCTTTCATTATAACCTTCACAAAACAGGTGGTAAGTATTATATCATTACCTTTTCATCTACGTTGTCTAAAGAGTCATCGTAGCGCCATCTCTGATGAATGAATGAAAATGCAGAAGATTCGAAAAGAGGAAGAATGGATCTGATTATACTTTAGAGCCATAAGGTGAAATCATTTGGTCAGATGACAAAGAGATTCTAATTGAATTTGAGCGTAATGTTGTTACGTCAGAGTTCGCAATAGATTTTTAAACTGAATAGTCATTTGACCTTTCTGTTTCTGTGGAGTCTGAGAGTCGGAATGATGATCACTGGCTTGTCGTTTCGGAGAGTGGGACAGGAAGGAAAATACACCTCTTGAGCCATTGTGATTATTATGAGCCAGTCTTTGATAATGTAATCTAGCAGGAAGAGGTGTATATCTCTTAGTTCACTGCCTAGATTTTTAAGAAAGAAACCCCACAATCATCTTTAGTCTCTTTAACAAGATCACTTACGGGTGAGCACTGATGGCATTATTTGTGATTATTAAGTTATACATTTTGCAGGCTCTCAATTGTATTTGTCGTTCAGTTTTCCCCTCGAGTAATTTTTTTTTTGAAACGATTGGAAAATGTCTCGTCTGTAATACATGGCCTGTTGAATGTTAGGAATTTGGTTATATTTTTATAGAGGATGCACTTATTAAGTAATGTTGATTGAAGCTGTCCATTACTACACATTGTATCATCATGTTCCTATCTATACTGATGTTAATCGTTAGTGCCATATCATTGATTGTTTAGTATTTCTTCTCTTTCATGATATCCTTCGCAAAACAGAACGTAAGTATTATTGCAATACCTTTACTTCTACGTTGTCTAAACAGTCATCGTAGCACCATAGCAGAAGGGTAGACGTTCATTTTTAATCTATTGGCCATGCTTTTTTGTGTAGGACAATCACTGAGAGAAAATAGATGAACTAAGCTGTACAAAATTCAAAAGCAGGAAGAATGGATCTTATTATACCGTAGAGAAAATAAATTGAAAAGCATATCGTATCCAGATGACAAAGGAATTCTTAATCAGTTTGATGGTATTATTGTAATGTTGAATTGTGTTTCTTTCTGTAACAATATTACTATATTTTCTGTTTCTTCTTTCTAATACAGCAGTATAATCTCCGTATCACTCACTGAGATTTATCTCATTTTGTGACGATGTTCAGTAAACATGATCCCACCGAATACGGCATTCGGATCAGATCAGTATTGAATATTTGATTTTTGATTTCTCATATTGTCTGTCAAGGAGTTTCCAAAGCTGTTTGGTGTCCAGGGGAAATTGAAGCCATTGTGCACACACAACGATTTATTGGATATTTCAATTTCTTATTTTATTTGTCGAATTGTATTTGAAATAATTTCCTCAAAAACTTAGTGTTATGCAGCACTGGATGAAGACTGTGGAAAGATAGTATTCGTTCGTGAACATAGAATACATGTTCTTCATAAAGTAGTTGTTATTGAGCTATAGGCAGGAACACATACCAAACTATATATAGTCATGTAAAGACACATGAAGGAATACACATCAACATGGATTGATTCATTCCTAAATGCACACAGTTGTCAATATATCCTTGTCTACGTGAGAAAGGTCGCTATAATACATGGAAACAAATGTAGTGAAAGAAAGAGAGCCATACATAGCTGTTTAATGTTAGGAATTTGGTTATTTTATTATAGAGGATACACTTATTAAGTAAACTTGAAGCACGTTCTCAATTACAACATATTATATCATCATGTTCCTATCTATACAGATGCTAGTCAATGGTATTATATCATTGAATGTTTTGTATTTCTTCTCTTTAATCATAATCTTCACAAACCAGCTGGTAAGTATTTTATCAATGCCTTTTCTTCCAAGATGCCTAAAGAGTCATCGTAGCGCCTTCACTGATGAATGAATGAAATTGCAGAAGATTAGAGCCATAAGTTGAATCATTAGGTCAGATGATAAAGAAATTCTAGATGAATTTGAGCGTAATGTTGTTACGTTAGAGTTTGCAATAGATTTTTAAACTGGATAGTCATTTGACCTTTCTGTTTCTGTGGAGTCTGAGTGTCGGAATGATGATCACTGGCAGGTCGTTTCTGAGAGTGGGACAGAAAGGAAAATACACCTCTTGAGCCATTGTGATTATTATGAGCCAGTCTTTGAGAATTTCATTTAGCAGGAAGAGGTGTATATCTCTTAGTTCACTGGCTAGATTTTCAAGAGAGAGACCCCACAATCATCTTTAGTCTCATTCGCACGATCACTGACGGGTGACCACTGGTGGCATCAATTGTGATTATTAAGTTTTACATTTTGCAGGCTCTCACTGGTTTTCGTCGTCGAGATTTCCTTTCGAATAATGTTCTTTTGAAACGATTGGAAAATGTCTTGTCTCTAATACATAGCCTGCTCAATATTGGGAATCTGGTTATATTATTTGAGAGGTTACACTTATTAAACTTTGATGCAAGTTCTCCATTACAAGAGATTATGTCATCATGTTCCTATCTATACTGATGTTAATCGGTAGTGTTATGCCATTGATTATTTTGTATTTCTTCTTTTTCATCATATCCTTCACAAAACAGATTGTAAGTATTATTGCAATACCTTTTCTTCTACGTTGTCTAAACAGTCATCGTAGCACCATAACCGAAGGGTAGACTTTCGTGTTTTATTCTATTGACTATGCATTTGTGTGTAGAAGAATCTCCGAGAGAAAATGGAAGAAATAAGCTCTACAAATTATGAAAGAGAGATGAATGGATGTTATTTTACTGTAGGGAAGATAAGCTACAATGATGGCGTAGTCAGATGAAAAGGCAATTCTTCATCATTTTAATAGTATTATTGTAATGTAATGTTCAGTTGTGTTTCTTTCTGTAACAGTATTATATATTTTATGTTTTTTCTTTATGATACAAGAATATAGTCTATGTATCACTGATTCAAATTGATGTCATTTTGTGATGATGTTTAGTAAAAATGATCCGAATGAGGCACTCGTATCACATCAGTATTGTATGTTTGATTTATTATTTCTCAGATTCTATTTCAAGGCGTTTTAAGTTGTTTGGTGTCCCGTGGAAAATAAAGACATTGTGAACACACAATGATGTATTGGATAATTCAATTTCTTATTTTATTTGTTGAATTGTATTTGAAATAATTTCCCCAAATATTGAGTTTATGAAGGAAGATATGAAGACTTTGTGGAAATATATTGATTCATTGGTGCAACATAGCATGCATGTTCTTGATACATTAATTGTGATTGAGTTATAAGCAAGAATGCATACCAAAATACATATCTTCATGTATAGATACATGCAGGAATACACATAAACATGGATTGAATCATTCCTAAATGGATACAGTTGCGAATATATCCTCGTGTACGTGACAAAGATCGCTATAATACATGGAAACAAATGTAGTAAGAGAAATATAGCCATACACAACTGCTCAGTGTTAGGAATTTGGTTATTTTATTATAGAGGATACACTTATCAAGTAAGCTTGATGCAAGTTCTCCATTACAACACATTATATCATCATGTTCCTATCTTTACTGATGCTAATCTGTAGTGTCATACGTTTGATTGTTTTGTATTTCTTCTTTTTCATCATATCCTTCACATATCAGTGCGTAAGTATTATTGCAATACCTTTTCTACTACTTTGTCTAAACAGTCATCGAAGCACCATATCAGAAGGGTAGACTTTCATTTTTATTCTATTGGCCATGCTTTTGTGTGTAGAACAATCCTTGATAGAAATGGAAGAAATAAGCTGTACAAGTTTTGAAACAGGCAGGAATGGATGTTAGTATACCCTAGGGAACATAAGCTAAAATCACGGCGTAGTCTGATGACTGGAATTCTTAATCAATTTTGTAGTATTATTGTAATGTTCAATTGTATTTCTTACTGTAACAATATTACTATATTTTATGTTCTTCCTTTATAATACAGCAATATAGTCTCTGTATCACGCATTGAAATTCATGTCATTTTATGACGATGTTCAGTAAACATGATCCGAATAAAGCATTCGGATCACATCAGTATTGGATATTTGATTTTTAACTGCTGAGATTCTAGGTCAAGGAGATTCCAAAGATAGTTGCTTTTCTGTGGAAAATAGAGCCATTGTGCACACACAACGATTGTTTGGATAATTCAATTTCTTATTTTGTTTGTCGAATTTTATTTGAAATAATTTTCCCAAAAATTTAATGCTAATGAGCAGGAGATGAAGATTTTGAGGAAATATATTATTCATTGGTGCAACATAGAATACACGTTCTTCATAAATTAGTTGTGATTGAGTTATAAATACGATCTCCTACCACAATACATATCTTCATGCATAGATACATGGAGGAATACATATAAACATGGATTGATTCATTCCTAAATACACACAGTTGTCAACATATCCTTGTCTACGTGAGAAAGGTCGCTATAATACATGGAAACAAATGTAGTGAAAGCATTGTAGCCATACATAGCTGTTCTATCGTAGGAATTTGGTTATATTATTTTATAGGGTACACTTATCAAGTAAACTTGAAGCACCTTATGCATTACAACACATTATATCATCATGTTCCTATCGATACTGATGCTAATCAGTAGTATGATATGATTGAATATTTTGTATTTCTTCTCTTTCATCATAACTTTCACAAACCAGATGGTAAGTCTTATATTGACGCCTTTACTTCTAAGTGGTCTATAAAGTCATCGTATCGCCTTCACTGATGAATAATTGAAACTGCAGAAGATTCGAAAGGAGGAAGAATGGATCTGATTATACTTTAGAGCCACAAGTTGAAATCATTTGGACAAATGACAAAGAAATTCTGATTTCCCTTGGAATAATTTGATTTTTGAAATGATTGCAAAATGTCTTGTCTCTAATACATAGCTTGGTCAATATTAGGAATTTGGTTATATTATTATAGAGGATACTCTTATTAAACTTTGATGCAATGTCTCCATTACAACACATTATATCATTATTGTTCCATCTATACTGATGTTAATAGGTATTGTCATACCATTGATTGTCTTGTATTTCTTCTTTTTCATCATATCCTTCACATAACAGGGAGTAAGTATTCTTCCAATACCTTTTCTTCTACGTTGTCTAAACAGTCATCTTAGCACCATAACAGAAGGGTAGACTTTCGGTTTTATTCTGTTAGCCACGATTTTGCGAGTAGAATAATCTCTGAGAGCAAATGGAAGAAATAAGCTGTACAAAATTCGAAAGAAGGAATAGTGGATCTTATTATACCGTAGAGAACATAAGATAAAATCATAGCGTAGTCAGATGACAAAGGATTTCTTAAACAATTTCATAGTATTCTTGTAATGCTCAATTGTGTTTCTTTCTGTAACAATATTACCATATTTTATGTTTTTTCTTTATAATGCAGCAAGATAGTCTCTGTATCACTCATTGAAATTGATGTCATTTTGTGATGATGTTTAGTAAACATGATCCGAATGAGGCATTCGGATCACATCAGTATTAAATATTTGATTTGTAATTGCTCAGATTCTATTTCAAGGAGATTCCAAAGTTAATTGCAGTCCAGTGAATCCATAATGCACACAGAACGATTTACTGGATAATTAATTTTCTTGTTTTATTTGTCGAGTTGTATTTGAAATAATTTCCCCAAAATTGAGTGCTATGCAGGAGTGGATGAAGACTTTGCGGAAATATATTATTCATTGGTGCAACATAGAATACATGTTCTTCATAAATTAGTTGTGATTGAGTTATAAACAGGAATTCATAGCAAAATACATATCTTCATCTATAGATACATGCAGGAATACACATAAACATATATTGATTCATTACTAAATGCACACTGTTGTCAATATATCCTTGTCTGCGTGAGAAAGGTCGCTGTAATACATGGAACAAATGTATTGAAAGAAATGTAGCCATACATAGCTGTTCAATGTTAGAAATTTGGTTATATTATTATAGAGGAAACACTTATTAAGTAATCTTAAAGCACGTTCTCCATTACAACACATTATATCATTATGTTCCTATCTATACTGATACTAATCAGTGGTATGATATCACTGAATATTCTCCATTTCTTCTCTTTCATTATAACCTTCAAAAAACAGATAGTAAGTATTATATCAATACCTTTTCTTCTAAGTTGTCTATAGAGTCATCGTATCGCCTTCACTGATGAAAGAATGAAAATTCAGAAGATTCGAAAGGAGGAGGAGTGGATTTGATTATACTTTAGAGCCACAAATTGAAGTCATTTGGTCAGATGACAAAGAAATTCTAGATAATTTTGAGCGCAATGTTGTTAGGTCAGAGTTAGCAATAGATTTTAAAACTGAATAGTCATTTGACCTTTCTGTTTCTGTGGAGTCTAAGGTTCGGAATGATGATCACTGGCAGGTCGTTTCTGAGAGTGCGACAGGAAGTTAAATACACCTCTTGAGCCACTGTGATTATTATGAGCCAGTCTTTGACAATTTAATCTAACAGGAAGAGGTGTATATCTCTTAGTTCACTGCCTAGATTTTGAAGAAAGAAACCCCACAAGGATCTTTAGTCTCATTCACAAGATTACTGACGGGTGACCACTGATGGTTTTTGTCGTTCAGTTTTCCCCTCGAATTATTTGGTTTTTGAAAAGATTAGACAATGCCTTGTCTCTAATACATAGCCTGTTGAATGTTAGGAATCTGGTTATATTATTATAGAGGATACCCTTATTAAAATTTGATGCAAGTTCTAGATTACAACACATTATATCATCATGTTCCTATGTATACTGATGTTAAACGCTAGTGTCATACCATTGATTGTTTTGTATTTCTTCTTTTTCATCATATCCTTCACATAACAGAAGGTAAGTATTATTGCAATATCTTTTCTTCCACGTTGTCTAAACAGTCATCGTAGCAACATAACAGAAGTGTAGTCTTTAATTGTTATTGGATTGGCCATGATTTTGTGTGTAGAACATTGCCTGAGAGAAAATGTAAGAAATAAGCTGTACAAAATTCGAAAAAGGGAAGAATGGATCTTATTATAATGCAGGGAACATAAGCTAAAGTCATGGCGTAATCAGTTGACAAAGGAATTCTTAATCAATTTGATACTATTATTGTAATGTTCAACTGTGTTTCTTTCTGGAACAATATTACTATGTTTTATGTTTTTTCTTTATAATACAGGAATATAATCTATGTTTCACTCATTGAAATTGATGTCATTTTCTGACTAAGTTCAGTAACCATGATCAGATTCATGCATTCGGATCACATCAGTATTGAATATTTGATTTTTAATTGCTCAGATTCTCTTTCAAGGAGTTTCCAAAGTTACTTGGTGTCCAGTAGAAAATGAAGTCATTGTGCACACACAACAATTTATTGGATCATTCAATTTCTTATTTTATTTGTCGAATTTTATTTGAAATGATTTCCCCAAAATTGAGTGCTCTGCAGCAGGATCTGAAGACTTTGCGGAAATATATTATTCATTCGTGCAACATAGAATACATGTTCTTCATAAATTTGTTGTGATTGAGTTATAAGTAGGAACTCGTACGAAACTGCATATCTTCATATATAGATACGTGCAGGAATACACATAAACATGGAGTGATTCATTCCTAAATGCACACAGTTGTCAATATATCCTTGTCTACGTGAGAAAGGTCGCTATTATACATGGAAACAAATGTAATGAAAGAAATGTAGTCATACATAGCTGTTCAATGTTAGGAATATGATTATATTATTATAGAGAAAACACTTATTAAGTAAACTTGAAGCATGTTCTCCATTACAACTCATTATATCATCATGTTCCTATCTATACTGACACTAATTGCAAGTATGATATCATTGAATGTTTTGTTTTTCGTCTCTTTCATCATCATCTTCACAAAACAGTTGGTAAGTATTATATCAATACCTTTTCTTCCAAGTGGTCTATAGAGTCATCGTGGCGGCATCACTGATGAATGAATCAAACTGCAGAATATTCGATAGGACAAAGAATGGGTCTGATTATACTTTAGAGCCATAAGTTGGAATCATTTGGTCAGATGACAAGTTTATTCTAGATGAATTTGAGCTTAATGTTGTTACGTCAGAGTTCGCAATAGATTTTTAAACTTAATAGTCATTTGACCTTTCTGTTTCTGTGGAGTCTGAGGGTCGGAATGATGATCACAGACAGGTCGTTTCTGAGAGTGGGACAGGAAGGAAAATACACCTCTTGAGCCATTGTGATTATTATGAGCCAGTCTTTGACAATTTAATCTAGCAGGAAGAGGTGTATATCTGTTAGTTCACTGCCTAGATATTCAAGAAAGAAACCCCACAAACATCATTAGTCTCATTCACAAGATCACTGACAGGTGACCACTGATGGCATTAGTTGTAATTAGTATGTTTTACATTTTGCAGGCTCTCAATGGTTTTTGTCCTTCAGATTTCCCCTCAAATTATTTTATTGTTGAAACCAGAGGAAAATGTTTTGTCTCTAATACATAGCCTGTTCAATTTAAGGAATTTGGTTATATTATTATAGAGAATACACTTACTAAACTTTGATGCAAGTTCTCCATTACAAGAAATTATCTCATCATGTTCCTATGTATACTGATGTTAATCGGTAGTGTCATTCCATTTTCTTTTTTTTTTTTATTTCTTCTTTTTCATCATGTACTGCACATAACAGTGCGTAAGTATTATTGCAATACCTTTTCTTCTACGTTGTCTAAACAGTCATCGTAGCACCATAACAGATGGGTTGACATTGATTTTTATTCTATTGGCCATGCTTGTGTGTATAGAACAATCCCTGAAAGAAAATGAAAGAAATAAGCTGTCCAAAGTTTCAAAGGAGGAAGAATGGATCTTATTATACTGTAGGGAGCATAAGCTAAAATAATAGCGTAGTCAGTTGACAAAGGAATTCTTAATCAATTTGATAGTATTATTATAATGTTCAATTGTGTTTCCTTCTGTAACAATATTACTATATTTTATGCTTTTTCTTTATCATACAGCAATATAGTCTATGTATCACTCATTGAAATTTATATCATTTTGTGACGATGTTCAGTAAACATAATCCGAATAAGGCATTCGGATCAAATAAGTATTAAATATTTGATTTTTAATTGCTCAGATTCTATTTCAAGGAGTTTCCACAGTTATTTGGTATTCAGTGGAAAATGAAGTCATTGTGAACACGGAACTATTTATTGGATAATTCAATTTCTTATTTTATTTGTCGAATTGTATTTGAAACAATTTCCCCAAAAACTGAGTGTTATGGAGCAGTATATGAAAACTTTGCTGAAATATATTATTTATTGGTACAACATATCATGCACGTTCCTCATAAATAAGTTGTGATGGAGTTATAGACAGGAACTCATACCAAAATACATATCTTCATGTATAAATATATGCAGGAATACACATACACATGTATTGATTCATTCCTAAATGCATACAGTTGTCAGTATATCCTCGTCTACGTGAGGAACATCGCTATCATACATGGAAAGAAATGTAGTGAAAAAAATATAGCCATACATAGCTGTTCTATGTTAGGAATTTGGTTATATGATTATAGAGGATACATTTATTAAGTAAACTTGATGCAAGTTCTCCATTACAACACATTATATCATCATGTTCCTAGCTATACTGATGTTAATCGGTATTGTCATACCTTTGATTGTTTTGCATTTGTTCTTTTTCATCATTTCCTTCACATAACAGTGAGTAAGTATTATTGCAATACCTTTTCTTCTACATTGTCTAAAGAGTCATCGTATCACCATAAAAGAAGGGTTGAGTTTCATTTTTATTGTATTCACCATGATTTTGTGTGTAGAACAATCCCGGACAGATAATGGAACAAATAACCTGTACAAAGTTTGAAAGATGGAAGAATCGATCTTATTATAGCTTAGGGAACACAAGCTAAAATCTTAGTTGAGTCAGAAGACAAAAGAATTCTTAATCAATTTTGTAGTATTATTGCAATGTTCAATTGTGTTTCTTTCTGTAACAATATTACTATATTTTATGTTCTTCCTTTATAATACAGCAATATAGTCTCTATATCACTCATTAAAACTGATGTCATTTTATGACAAAGTTCAGTAAACATGAATCGAATAAAGCATTCAGATCACATCAGTATTGAATATTTGATTTTTAATTGCTCAGATTGTCTTTCAAGGAGTTTCCAAAGTTATTTGGTGTCCAGTAGAAAATGAAGACATTGTGCACACACAACAATTTATTGGATAATTCTTATCGTATTTGTCGAATTGTATTTGAAATAATTTCCCCAAAATTGAATGCTAATGAACAGGAGATAAACACTTTGAGGAAGTAGACTATTCATTGGTGGAAGGTAAAATACATATTCTTCATATATTAGTTGTGATTGAGTTATAAGCAGGAACCCATACCAAAGTACATATTTTAAAGTATATACATATGCAGTAATAGACATAAACGTGGATTGATTCATTCCTAAATGCACACTGTTGTCAATATATTCTTGTCTACGTGAGAAAAGTCGCTATAATACATAGAAACAAATGTAGTGAAACAAATATAGGCATGCATAGCCTGTGCAGTGTTAGGAATTTGGTTATATTCTTATATAGGAAACACTTATTAAGTAAATTTAAAGCACGTACTCCATCACAACACATTACATCGTCATGTTCCTATGTATACTAATGCTAGTCAATAATATATCATTGAATGTTTTGTATTTGTTCTCTTTCATTATCACCTGCACAAAACAGTATGTAAGTATTATATTGATACCTTTTCTCGAAGTTCTCTAAAGAGTCATCGTAGCCCCTTCGCTGATTAATGAATAGAAATGGAGAAGATTCGAAAGGAGAATGAATGGTGCCGATGATACTTTAGGGCCATCAGTTGAAATCATTTGGTCAGATGACAAAGAAATTCTAGATGATTTTGAGCGTAATGTTGTTACGTCAGAGTTCGCAATAGATTTTAAAAGTGAATATCTCATTTGACTTTTCTGTTTGTGTCTAGTCTGAGGGTCGGAATGATGACCACTAGCAGGTCGCTTCTGAGAGTGCGACAGGAAGGAAAATACACCTCTTGAGCCATTGTGATTATTATGAGCCAGTCTTTGACAATTTAATCTAGCAGGAAGAGGTGTAGATTTTCAAGACAGAAACCCAACAAGGATCTTTAGTTTCATTCACAAGATCACTTACGGGTGACCACTGATGGCATTAATTGTGATTATTAAGTTTTACATTTTGCAGGCTCTCAATGCTTTTTGTCGTTCATATTTTCCCTTCAATATTTGGATGTTGGAAAAGATTGGAAAATGTCACGTCTCTAATAGATAGTCCGTTGAATGTTAGAAATTTGGTTTTATTATTATTATAGAGGATACACCTATTAAACTTTGATGCAAGTTCTAGATTAAAACACATTATATTATCATATTCCTATCTTTTCTTATGTTAGTCAGTAGTGTCATACGATTGATTTTTTTGTATTTCTTCTTTTTAATGATATCATCATACAACAGGTTGTACGTATTATTGCAATACCTTTTCTCCTACGTTGTCTAAACAGTCATATTAGCACCATAACTGAAGTGTAGCTTTTCATTTTTATTCTATTGGCCATGATTTTGTGTGTAGAACAATGCCTGAGAGAAAATGGAACAAATAAGGTGTAGAAAATTCGAAAGAGGGAAGAATGGATCTTATTATATTGCAGGGAACATAAGCTAATATCATAGCATAGTCAGATGAGAAAGGTATTCTTAACCAATTTTATAGTATTATTGTAATCTCCAATTGTGTTTCTTTCTGTGCCAATATTACTATATTTTATGTTTTTTCTTTACGATACAGCAATATAGTCTCTGTATCACGCATTGAAATTCACATCATTTTGTGACGATGTTCAGTAAACATTATCCAAATAAGGCATTTGAATCACATCAGTATTGAATATTTGATTTTTAATTGCTCAGATTCTCTTTGAAGGTGTTTCCAAAGTTATTTCGTATCCAGTGGAAAAGGAAGCCATTGTGCACACACAACGATTTATTGGATAATTGAATTTCTTATTTTATTTGTCGAATTGTATTTGAAACAATTTCCCCAAAAATTGAGCGGTATGCATCAATAGATGGAGACTTTGTGGAAATATATTACTCATTCGTGCAACATAGAATACATGTTCCTCATAAATTAGTTGTGATTGAGGTATAAGCAGGAATTCATACCATAATACATATCTTCATGTGTAGATACATGCTGGAATACACATAAACATGGATTGATTCATTCCTAAATGCACACAGTTGTCAATATATTCTTGTCTAAGTGAAATAGGTCGCTATTATACATGGAAACAAATGTAGTGAATGAAATATAGCCATACATAGGTGTTCAATGTTAGGAATTTGGTTATATTATTATAGAGGATACACTTATTAAGTAAACTTGAGGCATGTTCTCCATTACAACACATTATATCATCATGTTCCTATCTATACGGATGCTAGTTAATAGTATAATATCATTGAATGTTTTATATTTCTTCTCTTTCATCGTAACCTTCACAAAACAGCTGGTAAGTATGATATCAATACTTTTCTTCTAAGTTGTCTAAAGAGTCATTGTAGCCCCTTCACTGATGAATGAATGAAAATGCAGAAGATTCGAAAAGAGGAAGAACGGATCTGATTATACTTTAGAGCCAAAAGTTGAAATCATTTGGTCAGATGACAAAGAGATTCTAGATGAATTTGAGCGTAATGTTGTTACGTCAGAGTTCGCAATAGATTTTAAAACTCAATAGTCATTTGACCTTTCTGTTTCTGTGGAGTCTGAGGGTCGGAATGATGATCACTGGCAGGTCGTTTCTGAGAGTGGGACAGGAAGATAAATACACCTCTTGAGCCATTGTGATTATTATGAGCCAGTCTTTGACAATTTAATCTAGCAGGAAGAGGTGTATATCTGTTAGTTCACTGCCTAGAGTTTGAAGAAAGAAACCCCACAAGCATCTTTAGTCTCATTCACAAGATCACTGACGGGTGACCACTGATGGCACTAATTGTGATTATTAAGTTTTACATGTTGCAGGCTGTCAGTGGTTTTTGTTGTTCAGATTTCCCTTCGAATAATTTTATTTTTGAAACCATTGTCTGTAATACATGGCCTGTTGAATATTAGGAATTTGGTTATATTATTATAGAGGATACAGTTATTAACCTTTAATGCAAGGTCTCCATTACAAGACATTATGTCATCATATTCCTATCTATACTGATGTTTATCGGTAGTGTCATACCATTGATTGTTTTGTGTTTCTTCTTTTTCATGATATCTTTCAGAAAACAGTGTCTAACTATTATTGCAATAGCTTTTCGTCTACGTTGTCTAAGCAGTCATCGTTGGACTATAACAGAAGAGTTGTCTTTAATTTTTATTCTATTCGCCATGCTTTTGTGTGTAGAGCAATCCCAGAGAGAAAATGGAAGAAATATGCTGTACAAAATTCGAAGAAGGAAGAATGAATCTAATCATACTGCAGGGAACATAATCTAATATCATAGCGTAGTCAGATGACAAAGGAATACTTGATCAATTCTATAGTATTATTGTAATGTTCAATTGTGTTTCTTTCTGTAACAATATTACTATTTTCTTTGTTTTTTCTTTATAATACAGCAATATAGTCTATGTATCACTCATTGAAATTGATGTCATTTTGTGACGATGTTCAGTATACATAATCCGAATAAGGCATTCAGATCACATCAGTATTGAATATTTGATTTTTAAATTCTCAGATCCTCTTCAAGGAGTTTCCAAAGTTATTTGTTATCCAGTGGAAAATGAAGACATTGTGCACACACAAGGATTTATTGGATAATTCAATTTCATGTTTTATTTGTCTAATTGTATTTGAAATAATTCCCCAAAAATTGAGTGTTATGGAGCAGTAGATGAAGTCTTTGTGGAAATATCTTATTCATTTGTGCAACATAGCATTCATGTTCTTCATACATTAGTTGTGATTGAGTTATAAACAGGAACTCATACCAAAATACATATCTTCATGTATAGATACATGCCGAAATGCACATAAACATGGATTGATTCATTCCTAAATGCATACAGTTGTCAATTTATCCTTGTCTACGTGAAAAAGGTCGCTGTCATGCATGGAAAGAAATGTAGTGAAAGAGATATAGCCATACACAGCTGTTCAATTTTAGGAATTTGGTTATATCATTATAGACGATACGCGTATTAAACGTTGATGCAAGTTCTCCATTTCAGGATATTATGTCATCATGTTCCTATCTATACTGATGGTAGTCGGTAGTGTCATACCATTGATTGTTTTGTATTCTTCTTTTTCATCATATCTTTCACAAAACAGAGTGTAAGTATTATTGCAATACTTTTTCTTCTGCGTTTTCTAAACAGTCATCGTAGCACCAGAACAGAACAGTACACTTTCGTTTTTATTCTATTGGCCATGATTTTGTGTGTAGAACAATCCCGGAGAGAAAATGGAAAAAATAAGCTGTACAAACTATGAAAGAGGGATGAATGGATTTTATTATACCGTAGGGAGCATTGGTTAAAACCATAGCGTAGTCAAATGACAAAGGAATACTTAGTCAATTTGATGGTAATATTGTAATGTTCAGTTGTGTTTCTTTCTGTAACAATATTACTATATTTTCTTTTTTCTTTATAATACAGCAATATAGTCTATGTATCACTCATTGAAATTGATGTCATTTTCTGACGATGTTCAGTAAACATGATCCGAATAAGGCATTCGGATCACATTAGTATTGAATATTTCATTTTTAATTGTTCAGATTCTATTTCAAAAGTTTCCAGAGTTATTTGATGTCCAGTGGAAAATGAAGCCGTTGTGCACACACAAAGATTTATAGGATAATTGAATTTTTTATTTTATTGTATAATTGTATTTGAAATCATTTCCCCAAAAGTTAGTGTTATGGAGCAGTATATGAAGACTTTATGGAAATATATTATTCATTGGTGCAACACAACATGCATATTCCTCATAAATTAGTTGTGATTGAGGTATAACCAGGATCTCATACCAAACGTCATATCTTCATGTATAGATACATGTAGGAATACACATAAATGTGTATTGATTCTTTCCTAAATGCATACAGTTGTCAATATATCCTCGTCTACGTGAAAAAATTGGAATCATACATGGAAAGAAATGTAGTGAAAGAAATATAGTCATACACAGCTCTTCAATGTTTTGTATTTGGTTATATTATTATAGAGAATACACTTATTAAGTGAATTTGAAGCACGTTGTCCATTACAACTGATTATATCATCATGTTCCTATCTATACTGATGTTAATCGGTAGTGTCATACCTTTGGTTGCTTTGTGTTTCTTCTTTGTCATCATATCCTTCACATAACAGTGTGTAAGTATTATTGCAATACCTTTTCTTCTACGTTGTCCAAACAGTCATCTTAGCACCATATCAGATGGGTAGACGTTCCTTTTTATTCTATTGCCCGTGCTTTTGGGTGTAGAACAATCCCTGAGAGAAAATGGAAGAAATAAGCTGTACAAAGTTTAAAAGAGGGAAGAATGGATCTTATGATAGCGTAGGGAACATAAGCTAAAATCATAGCGTAGTGAGATGACAAAGGAATTCTTTATCAATTTGATGGTATTATTGTAATGTTCAATTGTATTTCTTTATGTAACAATATTACTATATTTTATGATCTTTCTTTATAATACAGCAATATAGTCTCTGTATCACTCATTGAAATTGATGTCATTTTATGACTATGTTCGGTGAACATGATCCGAAGAAGGCATTCGGATCACATCACCATTGAATATTTGACTTTTAACTGCTGAGATTCTATTTCAAGGAGATTCCAAAGTTATTTGGTGTCCAGTGTAAAATGAAGCCATTGTGCACACGCAACGATTTATTGGATAATTCAATTTCTTATTTTATTTCTCTAGTTGTATTTGAAATAATTTCCTGAAAGATTGAGTGCTATGAAGCAGTAGATGAATACTTTGAGGAAATATATTGATTCATTGGTGCAACATAGAATACATGTTCTTCATAAATTAGTTGTTATAGGGTTATAAACAGGAATTCATACCAAAATACATATCTTCATGTATAGATACGTGCAGGAATACACATAAACATATATTGATTCATTCCTAAATGCACACAGTTGTCAATATATCCTTGTCTGCGTGAGAAAGGTCGCTGTAATACATGGAAACAAATATAGTGAAAGAAATATATCTATACATAGCTGTTCAATGTTAGGAATTTGGTTATATTATTATAGATAATACACTTATTAAGTAAACTTAATGCAAGTTCTCCATTACAACACATTATATCATCATGTTCCTCTCAATAATAATGCTGATCACTTGTGTGATATGATTGAATGTTTTGCATTTCTTCTCTTTCATTATAACCTTCACAAAACAGGTGGTAAGTATTATTGCAATACCTTTTTTTCTATGTTGTCTAAACAGTCATCGTAGCACCATAACAGAAGGGTAGTCTTTCATTTTTATTCTGTTGGCCATGCTTTTGTGTGTAGAACAATCACTATGAGAGAATGGAAGAAATAAGCTGTACAAAAGTCGAGAGAAGGAAGAATGGATATTATTATACTATATTATTATATATTATTGACAGAAGAGTGCTACGCTGTTGTAAATGAATACTTTTTTGAAATATATATTCATCCGTGCAACATAGAATACATGTTCTTCATAAATTAGTTGTGATTGAGTTAGAAGCAGGAACTCTTAAAAAATATATATCTTCATGTATAGATACATGCAGGAATACACATTAACATAGACTGATTCATTCCTAAATGCACACAGTTGTCAATATATCCTTGTCTACGTGCGAAAGGTCGATATAATACATGGAAACAATTGTAGTGAAAGAAATATAGCCATATATAGCTGTTCAATGTTAGGAATTTGGTTATATTATTATAGAGGATACACTTATTAATTAAATTTAAGCATGTTCTCCATTACAACACATTATATCATTATGTTCCTATCTATGCTGATGCTAATTAGTAGTATGATATTATTGAATGTTTTGTATTTCTTTTCTTTCATTATAACCTTCACAATGCAGCTAGTAAGTGTTATATCAATTCCTTTTCTTCTAAATTGTCTTAAGAGTCATCGTAGCGCCATCACTGATGAATGAATAAAAATGCAGAAGATTCGAAAGGAGGAAGAATGGATCTGATTATACTTTAGAGGCATAAGTTGAAATCATTTGGTCAGATGACAAAGAAATTCTAGATAATTTTGAGCATAATGTTGTTACGTCAGAGTTCGCAATAGATTTTAAAACTGAATAGTCATTTGACTTTTCTTTTTGCGTGGAGTCTGAGGGTTGGAATGATGATCACTGGCAGGTCGTCTCTGAGAGTGCGACGGGAAGGAAAATACACCTCTTGAGCCATTGTGATTATTATGAGCCAGTCTTTGACAATGTAATCTAGCAGGAGGAGGTGTATATCTGTTAGTTCACTGCCTAGATTTTCAAGAAAGAAACCCCACAAGCATCATTAGTCTCATTCACAAGATCACTGACGGGTGACCACTGATGGCATTAATTGTAATTATTATGTATTACATTTTGCAGGCTTTCAATGGTTTTTGTCCTTCAGATTTCCCCTCGAATTATTTTATTGTTGAAACCAGAGGAAAATGTTTTGTCTGTAATACATAGCCTGTTCAATTTAAGGAATTTGGTTATATTATTATAGAGGATACACTTATTAATTAAATTTGAAGCATGCTCTCCATTACAACAGATTATATCATTATGTTCCTATCTATGCTGATGCTAATTAGTAGCATGATATTATTGAATGTTTTGTATTTCTTTTCTTTCATTATAACCTTCACAATGCAGCTGGTAAGTGTTATATCAATTCCTTTTCTTCTAAATTGTCTTAAGAGTCATCGTAGCGCCATCACTGATGAATGAATAAAAATGCAGAAGATTCGAAAGGAGGAAGAATGGATCTGATTATACTTTAGAGGCATAAGTTGAAATCATTTGGTCAGATGACAAAGAAATTCTAGATGATTTTGAGCATAATGTTGTTACGTCAGAGTTCGCAATAGATTTTAAAACTGAATAGTCATTTGACTTTTCTTTATGCGTGGAGTCTGAGGGTCGGAATGATGATCACTGGCAGGTCGTTTCTGAGAGTGCGACGGGAAGGAAAATACACCTCTTGAGCCATTGTGATTATTATGAGCCAATCTTTGACAATTTAATCTAGCAGGAGGAGGTGTATATCTGTTAGTTCACTGCCTAGATTTTCAAGAAAGAAACCCCACAAGCATCATTAGTCTCATTCACAAGATCACTGAGAGATGACCACTGATGGCATTAATTGTAATTATTATGTTTTACATTTTTCAGGCTCTCAATGGTTTTTGTCCTTCAGATTTCCCCTCGAATTATTTTATTGTTGAAACCAGAGGAAAATGTTTTGTCTGTAATACATAGCCTGTTCAATTTAAGGAATTTGGTTATATTATTATAGAGTATACACTTACTAAACTTTGATGCAAGTTCTCCATTACAAGACATTATCTCATCATGTTCCTATCTATACTGATGTTAATCGGTAGTGTCATTCCATTAAGTTTTATTTATTTATTTTTATTTCTTCTTTTTCATCATTTCCTTCACAAAACAGATTGTAAGTATTATTGCAATACCTTTTCTTCTACGTTGTCTAAAGAGTCATCGTATCACCATAACAGAAGGGTTGAGTTTTATTTTTATTCTATTCGCCATGATTTTGTGTGTAGAAAAAATCCCGGACAGATAATGGAATAAATAACCTGTACAAAGTTTGAAAGATGGAAGAATGGATCTTATTATAGCTTAGGGAACACAAGCTAAGATCTTAGTTGAGTCAGAAGACAAAAGAATTCTTAATCAATTTTGTAGTGTTATTGTAATGTTCAATTGTGTTTCCTTCTGTAACAATATTACTATATTTTATGCTTTTTCTTTATCATACAGCAATATAGTCTCTGTATCACTCATTGAAATTTATATCATTTTGTGACGATGTTCAGTAAACATAATCCGAATAAGGCATTCGGATCAAATAAGTATTAAATATTTGATTTTTAATTGCTCAGATTGTCTCTCAAGGAGTTTCCACAGTTATTTGGTATTCAGTGGAAAATGAAGCCATTGTGCACACAGAACGATTTATTGGATAATTCAATTTCTTATTTTATTTGTCGAATTGTATTTAAAACAATTTACTCAAAAACAGAGTGTTATGGAGCAGTATATGAAAACTTTGCGGAAATATATTATTTATTGGTACAACATATCATGCATGTTCCTCATAAATAAGTTGTGATGGAGTTATAGACAGGAACTCATACCAAAATACATATCTTCATGTATAAATATATGCAGGAATACAGATACACATGTATTGATTCATTCCTAAATGCATACAGTTGTCAATTTATCCTCGTCTACGTAAGGAACATCGCTATCATACATGGAAAGAAATGTAGTGAAAAAAATATAGCCATACATAGCTGTTCTATGTTAGGAATTCGGTTATATGATTATAGAGGATACATTTATTAAGTAAACTTGATGCAAGTTCTCCATTACAACACATTATATCATCATGTTCCTAGCTATACTGATCTTAATCGGTAGTGTCATACCTTTGATTGTTTTGCATTTGTTCTTTTTCATCATTTCCTTCACATAACAGTGAGTAAGTATTATTGCAATACCTTTTCTTCTACGTTGTCTAAAGAGTCATCGTATCACCATAACAGAAGGGTTGAGTTTCATTTTTATTGTATTCGCCATGATTTTGTGTGTAGAACAATCCCGGACAGATAATGGAATAAATAACCTGTACAAAGTTTGAAAGATGGAAGAATGGATCTTATTATAGCTTAGGGAACACAAGCTAAGATCTTAGTTGAGTCAGAAGACAAAAGAATTCTTAATCAATTTTGTAGTATTATTGTAATGTTGAATTGTATTTCTTTCTGTAACAATATTATTATATTTTATGTTCTTCCTTTATAATACAGCAATATAGTCTCTATATCACTCATTAAAATTGATGTCATTTTATGACGATGTTCAGTAAACATGAATCGAATAAAGCATTCAGATCACATCAGTATTGAATATTTGATTTTTAATTGCTCAGATTGTCTTTCAAGAAGTTTCCAACGTTATTTGGTGTCCAGTAGAAAATGAAGACATTGTGCACACACAACAATTTATTGGATAATTCTTATCGTATTTGTCGAATTGTATTTGAAATAATTTCCCCAAAATTGAATGCTAATGAACAGGAGATAAACACTTTGAGAAGTAGACTATTCATTGGTGGAAGGTAAAATACATATTCTTCATATATTAGTTGTGATTGAGTTATAAGCAGGAACCCATACCAAAGTACATATCTTCATGTATATACACATGCAGTAATACACATAAACATGGATTGATTCATTCCTAAATGCACACTGTTGTCAATATATTCTTGTCTACGTGAGAAAAGTCGCTATAATACATAGAAACAAATGTAGTGAAACAAATATAGGCATGCATAGCCTGTGCAGTGTTAGGAATTTGGTTATATTCTTATATAGGAAACACTTATTAAGTAAATTTAAAGCACGTTCTCCATTACAACACATTACATCGTCATGTTCCTATGTATACTGTCGCTAATCAATAATATATCATTGAATGTTTTGTATTTGTTCTCTTTCATCATCACCTGCACAAAACAGTATGTAAGTATTATATTGATACCTTTTCTCGAAGTTCTCTAAAGAGTCATCGTAGCCCCTTCGCTGATTAATGAATAGAAATGGAGAAGATTTGAAAGGAGGATGATTGGTACTTATTATACTTTAGAGGCCATCAGTTGAAATCATTTGGTCAGATGACAAAGAAATTCTAGATGATTTTGAGCGTAATGTTGTTACGTCAGAGTTCGCAATAGATTTTAAAAGTGAATATCTCATTTGACCTTTCTGTTTGTGTCTAGTTTGAGGGTCGGAATGATGACCACTAGCAGGTCGCTTCTGAGAGTGCGACAGGAAGGAAAATACACCTCTTGGGCCATTGTGATTATTATCAGCCAGTCTTTGACAATTTAATCTAGCAGGAAGAGGTGTAGATTTTCAAGACAGAAACCCCACAAGCATCTTTAGTCTCATTCACAAGACCACTTACGGGTGACCACTGATGGCATTAATTGTGATTATTAAGTTTTACATTTTGCAGGCTCTCAATACTTTTTGTCATTCATATTTTCCCTTCAATATTTGGATGTTGGAAAAGATTGGAAAATGTCTCGTCTCTAATAGATAGCCCGTTGAATGTTAGAAATTTGGTTTTATTATTATAGAGGATACACCTATTAAACTTTGATGCAAGTTCTAGATTACAACACATTAAATTATCATGTTCCTATCTTTTCTTATGTTAGTCAGTAGTGTCATACGATTGATTGTTTTGTATTTCTTCTTTTTAATGATATCATCATACAACAGGTTGTACGTATTATTGCAATACCTTTTCTCCTACGTTGCCTAAACAGTCTCTGTATCACGAATTGAAATTCATATCATTTTGTGACGATGTTCAGTAAACATTATCCAAATAAGGCATTCGAATCACATCAGTATTGAATATTTGATTTTTAATTGCTCAGATTCTCTTTGAAGGTGTTTCCAAAGTTATTTCGTATCCAGTGGAAAAGGAAGCCATTGTGCACACACAACGATTTATTGGATAATTGAATTTCTTATTTTATTTGTCGAATTGTATTTGAAATAATTTCTCCCAAAATTGAGCGCTATGCATCAATAGATGGAGACTTTGTGGAAATATATTATTCATTCGTGCAACATAGAATACATGTTCTTCATAAATTTGTTGTGATTGAGGTATAAGCAGGAATTCATACCATAATACATATCTTCATGTGTAGATACATGCTGGAATACACATACACATGGATTGATTCATTCCTAAATGCACACAGTTGTCAATATATCCTTGTCTAAGTGAAATAGGTCGCTATTATACATGGAATCAAATGTAGTGAATGAAATATAGCCATATATAGCTGTTGAATGTTAGGAATTTGGTTATATTATTAGAGAGGATACACTTATTAAGTAAACTTGAAGCATGTTCTCCATTACAACACATTATATCATCATGTTCCTATCTATACTGATGTTAATCGGTAGTGTCATACCATTGAATGTTTTGTATTTCTTCTTTTTCATTATAACCTTCACAAAGCAGCTGGTAAGTTTTATATCAATACCTTTTCTTCTAAGTTGTCTAAAGAGTCATTGTAGCCCCTTCACTGATGAATGAATGAAAATGCAGAAGATTCGAAAGGAGGAAGAATTAATGTGATTATACTTTAGAGCCAAATGTTGAAATTATTAGGTCAGATGAGAAAGAAATCCTAGATGATTTTGAGCGTAATGTTTTTGTTACGTCAGAGTTCGCAATAGATTTTTAAACTTAATAGTCATTTGACCTTTCTGTTTCTGTGGAGTCTGAGGGTCGGAATGATGATCACTGGCAGGTCGTTTCTGAGAGTGCGACAGGAAGGAAAATACACCTCTTGAGCCATTGTGATTATTATGAGGCAGTCTTTGACAATTTAATCTAGCAAGAATAAGTGTATATCTCTTAGTTCACTGCCTAGATTTTCAAGAGAGAAACCCCACAAGCAACTTTAGTCTCATTCACAAGATCACTGACGGGTGACCACTGATGGAATTAATTGTGATTATTAAGTTTTACATTTTGCAGGCTCTCAATGGTTTTTGTCGTTCATATTTCCCGTCGAATAATTTGATTTTTGAGAAGATTGGAAAAAGCTTTGTCTCTGATACATAGCCTGTTGAATGTTATGAATTTGGTTATATTATTATAGAGGATACAACTATTAAACTTTGATGCAAGTTCTCCATTACAACACATTATATCATCATGTTCCTATTGATACTGATTTGAATGAATGGTATCATATTGAAGGGTGTTTTGTATTTCCTCTTTTTGATATGATCTTTTACATTTTGTATTTTGCAGGCTCTCAATGGTTTTTGTCTTTCAGATTTCCCCTCGAATAATTTTATTTTTGAAACGATTTGAAAATATCTTCTCTCTAATACATGTCCTGTTCAATGTTAGGAATTTGGTTATATTATTATACTATTATAGAGGATACACTTATTAAGGAGCGTTGATGCAAGTTCTCTATTACAGGACATTGTATCCTTCACAATACAGGGAGTATTATTTAATCAATTTGATAGTATTACTGTTATGTTGAATTGTTTCTTTCTGTAACAATATACTTTTTTTTGTTTTTTGTTTATAATACATCAATATAATCACAGTATAAATCATTTTAATTGATGTCATTTTGTAACGATGTTCATGAAACATCATCCGAATAAGAAATTCTGATCACATCAATATTCAATATTTGATGTTTTATTTGTACATAATATGTTTTATGAAATATCCAAAGTTAGGTCTTAGAGAGCATAATGTGAAGCCTTTGAGTACACGCAATGATTGGTCGTATATTTCATTATGTTATTGTATTTGTCTAATTATACTTGAAACAAATTCCAAAAATTGAGTGCCATGCTCCAATATATGAAGATGTTGTGGTAACAAGCACGCACGGAGATAAACATTGATAGTTATTTTCATACATGCATACAAATATCTGCATATCCTAATCTATGGGAACAAACATGCTAGAATACATGGAAAGAAATATAGTGAAAGAAATACAGTCATACATCTATACTGATGTTAATCAATGGTATCATGTAATTGCTTGCTTTTTGTTTCGTCTTTTTTATGATATCGTTCACAAAACAAATGATAAGTATTAATACAGTTTGTACTTCTTTCTCTAAACAGTCATCATAGAACAGAACAAAATAGTCAAAAAATATATTTCTTTCCTTCGATGCTTTTGTATTTAAACGATTCCCTGAGAGAAAGTGGAGGACGGAAACTGCTGAAAAAATTCGAATGAAGTAAGAATGGATCATGATATACCGCAGAGAATATGAGTTGATGTCATATATTAAAATCAGATGACAAGAAGTTTTAATGAATTCGATAGTAATATTGTTATATTGAATTTTATTTTCTCTCTGTAAGAATATTACTTTCTTTATATTTCTCGTAATAATACAGCTATATAATCTCATTATCATTCAGTGATTGTGTTGTCAGTTTGTGAAGAAATCGAGGAACATGATCCTAATAAAGCTTTGGGATTTTATCAGGATTGAATATTTGATTTTTTAATTGCTCACATTCTCTTTGAATACATTTCCAATGTTATGTGGTATCCAGCACAATATCTAGCCTTTGTGCACAGACAGCGATATATTATATAATTCAATTTTCTATTGTATTTGTCTAATTTTATTTGAAATATTGTCTAAAAATTGAGTGCTATGCAGCAGTATACAATGACATTTCTAGAAAAATATGGGTTCATTTTTGCAACATGCCATCCATTTCCATGATAAGTTAGTTAAGATTGAGTAATAACCAGCAAGTCATACCAAAATACATGTCTTTGTGTTTAGATACATGTACGTATACACATAACTATCAATCGATACATACACATATGGATGCAAATATCAGCATATCCTAGTCTATGGCAAGAAGTTTCTTATAACACACGGAAAGAAATATAGTGAAAGAAATATCCCGTTCAATGATATAAATTTTGTTATATTATTGTTTTCGATACACCTATGAAGTAAAGTTGATGCAAGTTCTCCATCACAACAAATTATATCATCATGTTCCTATATATACTAATGTTAATCAGGAGTCTCATATTATTGGGGTTTTTTTGCTTTTCATTTCTTCCTTTTCATCATATCCTTCTAAAAACCGATAGTAAGAATTAATACATTTTCTACTGCCTTCTCTAAACAGTCATCATAGCAAATAAATATAAGAGGAGAAAAGTATTGTTTCCTTCCATTGACCATGATTTTCTTTGTAAAACAATCCTGAGAGAAAATGGAAGAAGCATACTGCACAAAGTGGAAAGAAGGAAGAATGGATATTATACTGTAAAAACAACAGGAGTTGAAATCATAGATTAGAGTCAGATGACAAAGAAAGTCTAGATGAATCTGAGATTAATGTTATTATATCTGTTCTGAATATATTTTAAAACTGTATAGTCATTTGACCCTCATGTTTCTTGGGAGTCCGGTGGTCCGAATGATCATCACTAGTCTGGCATCTCGTTTCTGAGACTCAGACGGGAAAGAAAATATACTTCTTGAGCCATTGCGATTAATATGAGCCAGTGTTTGACAATTTAATGAACAAGTAAGAGGTGTATATCTCGTAGGTGACTACATATATTTTTAAAAATAAAACCCACAAGCATTTTTAGTTTCATTCACAAGATCACTGACGTGTGCCCACTGATGGAATTAATTGCCATTATTAATGTTTACACTGTTCAGACTCTCAATGGTCTCTGCTTCAAATACATTCACAATTATGTTTCATCAGGATATAAGTCTCCTACCTCCTGAATTCAGCCCTTCCAAAAAGACAAAAAATCGTCTTTTCGCTGGCTTTTCATCTAGACCAAGCGCAATAACTGTTATCCATTACCCTTGCCGCCTCCATGGGTCACTTATTTCAACGCTTTGCTCATGCAAGCAACATGCATGAGGAGACCTTCTGATATCCTGGCCAAGAATATACGTTCCGATCATCAACAACTATCGAATTTGGAGACATTGTGTTCTGTGATTGTGTCTACAACAGGTGTTTTACCTGAAATTCATTTTTTCGCCAAGGTTTTGGATGAATTTACGTTCTACAGACAGATTCTGTTAGACTAACTATCCAAAAAGGCCACCACGCTATACGTATTACATGTGTTGCTGCCTTGGCGTCGCATCTTCATATTTACTATAACGAGTTAGCAACTGGTGTTTAGTTGCACATTTCGTTGACGTTAATATTTATTTCTACGTAGTAAACCGTGCCATTTCTGATTTAAATCTTAGACTAATGTTTACCGAAATGGCAACCACGCTGTCGTTATACAGGTGGTGTTACTAACTTAGCCTGTCAATGTACATTTACTATAGCTTGTTGTGAGTAATTCAAGTTTGGGTTAATTCATACTCGCAGACTATTTTTACCAAAACGAAAACTAATTTAAAGGTTTGCCTTATTGATCTAGCGGTCTATTTTTACTATACATAATAGGAACTGATAGTCTTTTAGGGTAACTAACCACAATGGTGACCACGCTATAGTTATACATGAGTTGATGACTTATCGTATCATGGAAATATTTACTAGAACGAATTAGTGACTGATGTATAGTTGCATATTTCGTTGAGGCTATCGTATTTTTATTTTATTACAAGTTAGTAATTGGTATGTAGTTACATTTTGGAAGAGTGCCATTTTCTGATTTAAGTCTTTAAGCTAATATTGATATTAATATTATATTTGAAAGAGAAAGCAAACCTTTAAGTACACTATGTTTCTCCAAGAATTCTTACCCACATTACTTACAAGCCCTTGTAACCAACCCGTCATGCGAGTATCCATTTTCTCTTTACGCTTATGGCGGCGGGAAAAGCTGGTAATGTGCAAGAGTTATTGCCGTTGGTCTATATGACTAGACTGAGGAAAGAAGGTTATTCGTCTTTTTGGAAGGGTTAGATTCGGATGTAGTAGTCTTATATCCGAATGTAATGTGACTGGTTAATTATTCTCAAAAAACAAAATATAGTTTAAAAGTTTCTTTTCTGGTTCACATTTTCTCTTGAATAATTTTATTTTTGAGAGAATTGGAAAACGTTTTCTCTCTTTCAGCATTAGAATGTGACAATGACAAAACAACCACTCTCAGCCTTCAAGAATATCGAACTTCACTTTTTTTGTGCCTGGGTTTTTAAAGTTGCTTAATAGTTTCCAATACACTTCCAAGCAAAAGCATTTCTTTCTTTAATTTTCCTTGCTTTTGTGTGTAGAAAAATCCTTGAAAGAGAATAGAAGACGGAAACTGAACTAAATTTGAAACAATGAAGAATGGATTGTATGATTCTACTGAGAACTTGAGTTGAAATGATAAAGTCAGATGACAAAAAAATTCAGGGTGAATGTGATAGTAATATTGTTGAATTATGTTTTTTGTTTGTCTGTAACAATATTACTGTTTTATGTTCTTTCGTTAAAATACAGCAGTATAATCTTCGTATCATTGATTTGATTGTATGATCTTTTGTGTTCATCCTCGGAAAATAATATACTACTAAGGTATTGAGATCTCATAAGGAATGAATATTTGATTTGTTTAATTGCTCAGATACCGTTTGAATAAATTTCCATAATTATATGGTATCCTGCACAATCTGAAGCCTTATGTACACACAACACTTTTTTGAAAAAATCGATTTCTTATTTTATTTGACTTATTTTGTTTGAAATAATTTCTGAAAATTGAGTTATATGCAGTCGTAGATGAAGATGTTGCAGAAATATATTGATTGCTTTGTGCAACATAACATTTATTTTCATCATAAGTTAGTTATGTTAGTTGATATTGAGTAATAACCTTGAGAGGATACGAACAAGTATATCTTCATCGACAGATGCATGGATGGACATACATAAACATAGATAGATACATTTTTGCATGCATACAAATATCAGTGTGTCGTTGTCTATGAGAACACTTTTGCTATAATACATGGAAACAAATATAGTGAAAGAAATATAGCCTTACATAACCTATTTAGAATGAGTAATTTAGTTATATTATTATTGAGGATACACCTATGAAGTCAAGTTGATGCAAGTTCTCCATTACAACATATTATATGATCATGTTCATATCTATACTGATGTTAATGAATGGTATCATATTGTTGGGTGTTTTGTATTTCGTCTTTTTGATATGATCTATCACAAAACACCGCGTTAGTATTATATCAATACATTTTCTACTACTTCCTCTTAACATTCATTTTAATGCCAGAACTGGATAGTAACAAATCATTTCTTCATTTCATTGACAACGCTTTTCTGTGTACAACAATCTCTGAGGGAGAATGGAAGAAGGAAACTGTACAAAGTTTGAAAGAAGGAACAAAGAATTTTATTATACTGTAGAGAAGATGAGTTGAAATCATAGATTAGAGTCAGATGACAAAACAATTCTAGATGAATTTGATACTAATATTGTTATTATGAATTTTGTTTCTCTCTGTAGCAATATTACTGTTTTATTTATTTTTATTATAAAACAGCAACGTAATATCGCTCTCATTCATTGAGTTGGGTGACATTTTGTAATGATGTCCAGGAAATATGCCTAATAGGGCACTGATATCTCATTAGGATTGAATATTTTATTTTCTATTGCTCAGATTCTCTGTCGACAAATTTCCAAAGTTTTGTAGTATCCAGCAGAATGTGCAGCCTTTGTGAACACACGATGTACTGAATAATTCAATTTTTTATTGTATTTGTCTAATTTTGTTTGAAATAATTTCCAGCGATTTAATGTTGTGCATCAGTATACAAAGACTTTTGTAGAAATAGGTGTATCCATTTGAGTATAAAATCATAGTTTCCTTCCATTGACCATGCTTTTGTTTGTAAAAGAACCCCTTAGGAAAAATGGAAGGAAACTGCACAAAATTTGAAAGAACAGAATAGAAGGGTTAAAAATCTTAATTCTTCCTTCCATTGATCATATTATTGATTGTATTGTATTTCTTCTCTTTCATCGTATTCTTCCCAAAAAGACTGTAAGTATTAATACTTCTTTTACTATCTTGTCTAAACACTCATGATAGCAACAGAAGAGAGAGTTTTATTTATGCATTACATACTGAATTTCAGTCATTTTACTTTTTTAGAAAATAAGACAAACTTTCAAAGAATATGTGGTATGTTTTATTTGTATTTTTAAGGTCAATATAAGGGATGTGAAAGCAAAACTAAACCTGGAAGATAATATTAGAATGTAATTGCGATTTTAGCCCTTGATTTAGCCTTTGTTTATTTTCCGTATATTTGTTGATCTTTTTGTTGCTGAAATCTTCAAAGCAGGCATGATTATAAGTATGTAATGTTTTTAATGCAAGCTTCAAAACCGCATGATTGCATAGTGATTAACCTCATCTTTAAGGGGTAATTGTTGGTGAAACAATATTTATTGTTTTTTTTAAGAAACATCCACATCAAATTCGTGTGATTTTACATATGTACATTTAAACAAAGCAAATATATGCTGTTAGATAAATGGGGCGCTGATTCTGAGTCATATTCTTTTGTCAGTATATAAGTCTGCCTAGATTGTTTCCTCAGTCACATTACTATCTACATTCACATGAAAGCGGCTTTCGTAAATGTCCCTTTTGAAAGTGTGCTGCCTTCAAATTAAAGACTGAAACTATTCAAATCATTCAGAATGTCCAAAAACAAAATACTTGTCGTCCTCAGATGATCTTGTTGGTGATGTGAAGGAGAAATATCTCTATGTAAGGCAGGAAGCTGCTTATCTAAAGCAGGAAGCTGGAGATGTACAGCAAGAAATTAACATTGTAAGGCAGGAAGTTGGCAAGGTAAAGCAGGAAGTTGGCATTGTAGAGCAGGAAGTCGGCAATGTATATCTGAATGTTGGTGATGTAAACCAGGATGTTGACAATGTAAAGCAGGATGTAATGAATGTAAAGCAGCAAGTTGCCACGTCAGATCAGAAAGTTGGTGATGTAATGCAGGAAGTTGACAATGTAAAGGAGGAAGCTGCGACTGTAAAGCAGCAATTTGCCAAGATAAGTCAAAATGTTGGCGATATGAAGCATGAAGTTGCCTGTATAGAGCGGAAAGTGTGCAAAGTAATTCGGAAAGTGTGTGATGTGAAGCAAGAAGTTGGCTGTGTGAAGCAGGAAGTTGTCAATGTAAAGCAGGAAGTTGTCAATGTAAGGCAGGAAGTTACCAGTGTAAATCAGAACATTGGTGATGTAAAGCAAGATGTTATCAATGTAAGGCAAGACGTTGGCAATGTAAAGCAGGAAGTTGGCAATGTAAAGCAGGAAGTCGGCAATGTATATCGGAAACTTGATGATGTAGAGGAGGATCTTGGCGATGTTAATCAGCAAGTTGGTAACGTAATGCAGGATGTTCGCAATGTAAAGCAGGCGATTGGTGATGTAAAGGCGCAGGTTGGCGATGTAAGGCAGCATGTAGAAATTCTCCAAAATGAAGTTGGTGTAAAGCAGGAAGTCGATGATGTAAATAAGAATTTAGAAATTCTCCATGATAATGTTGATGTTCTTAAGGAAGGTAAGATGTTTACATAAGCTACTCAATGTTTATTGTTCTCTCGAAATTTGGTAGAATTCAGTCATGCAATTAAAACAGGCATGTACTTTGATTAATTTATTAATTTAGAGAAATATTTACATAAATATTGGCATCCTCTAATTTTTCATTTGATTGTTTTCAAATTTTGCAATTTGTTTTGAGCACAAAGTAGTGATGCATATCTTCATTATGATAGATTGCCTTTGTTTATGACAATTATAAACATTACCAAACATATAGACCACTTCGGTAATGCGCTTACAAGTCGACCTTGCCCTTTTGTATGTTACGATTAATGCTTGAAAAGGATTATCTAAAATCTTTATATATATATATATATATATATATATATATATATATATATATATATAGTATATATATATACTCATATATATATATATATATATATATATATATATATATATATATATATATATATATATATGTGTGTGTGTGTGTGTGTGTGTGTGTGTGTGTGTGTGTGTGTGTGTGACTTAATATCAATAAGACCCTCGATAGAAACGCCATTCTAATATATAAAACCATGAAAGCAAACAAATGCATCCTCTTTGTAGTTACTTACAACCCCAATGTCTCACTCTTTTAACAGATTTCTTGGGAGTATTGCAAATCTTCTTAGTGTTTGAAAGGCATATTTCAAGAAGTCCGTGTGGTTGTGCACGGAGTTAATATATCAAAGGATCATCGGTACGTGGAAAGGAAACTTCAAAATAGATATGCAGGCACATACAAATGTGA
Organism: Megalonaias nervosa; assembly: GCA_016617855.1. Lineage (NCBI taxonomy): Eukaryota > Metazoa > Mollusca > Bivalvia > Unionida > Unionidae > Megalonaias > Megalonaias nervosa. The sequence continues at coordinate 52,773 of JAECUM010002355.1, forward strand.
AGCCAAGCACTACCTAATCAGCAACCATATGCCAGAGACCAAATTGTTTCGTAGTTCATCATACAGGAGTTAATAATAATAAAAATAAGATAAGAATTCTTTATGTCAGACTACATTGTCCATACATTTAAATTAAAATAAAGATATAAATTGAAAGTATTGTAAACATAAAATATCATATATACAAGTATGCAGACACATCTACAACAATGGACTGTCCTGCATTGTTAAGAATGAAATTAAGTAGCACATTTAAAGAGTAATTTGTTCCATCTACTAATAATACGTGAATTTAAATGAATGTCAAAATTCCACAGAGATAATAATAATAATAATAATAATAATAATAATAATAACAATGATAATGGATTTATTTAAAGAAGCTCATATGGTCAACTTACCAATCTTCCATGACGCCTTCTCCAAAGACATTTAGCATTTTTAATGACCTCATCAACTTGCATTTTTGAGAACAAGATATTTTCTATCATGATGTCAAGTAGTTTTACATTTTTAGACTGCTGTATATTCATTCCTTTTATCATTACTTTTAAATCATTTTTTCTCAGATTTTACTCTTGCTTGACTGCCTATGATCATGGCTTTTGATTTGGCTGCATTTAGCTTCATCCTATTGTGCTCACACCAGATATTTAGTTTAACCAAATCTTTATTTTAGTGCTAATCTCATGGCATGTTGATCCAATGTTATACAATGTCGTGTCATCTGTAAACATGTTGGTGGTGGATAGCTCAGTGCAATGTCGTAACTCATTGATGTACAGCAGAAAGCGTATTGGTCCAAGAACTGATCCTTGTGGAACACCTGACTGTATCAGTTTCATATCTCAACGTTTATGCAAAATGGAAATGTGTTGTTGCCTGCCTTCAAGATAGGTTTGAAACCAAGTTAAGCTTTCATGGTTAACGATATCTGCTGAGCTTTTCCAGCAGGATTGTGTGATTTACAAGGTCAAAAGCTTTTTTTAAGGTCAAGAAACACTGTGCCTACAAGGTTACGTTGATCTATTGTGGTTAAACAATCATCCACCATTCCAATTAGTGTAATCTGGCATCTGTGTCCTTCACGGAAGACTGATTCGCTTGAATGTAGTAAATTCAATGATTCCAGGTAATTTCTAAATTTATTACAAACATGTCTTTCTAATATCTTTGAAAGTTATGATAAAACTGACATAGGTCTATAGTTACTCATATCAGAAAGATCTCCCTTCTTATGTATTGGAGTTACTTTTGCCAGTGTTAGCCTGTTTGGAAAAATACCTGTGGAAATACTTAGATTGAAGATAAACATAGGTGAAGGTCAATCAAATGAGGTGAGAGTTTTATGATTTTAGCACATATTATCTAGACATGTAGCTATTCTGACACCAAGTTTATCTAATTCATTTAAAATGAATTCAAGACCTATTTTAGGAATTTTAAAGCACTCTTCTTTACTAAGTTTTGAAAAAAATATGCTCATTTAATTCATCACTGGAGGATCTTTTATGAGCTGTGAGATCCACAAGTTTTTTGTTTATATTCACAAAGTAATCATTGAGTGCATTTCCAGTTTCAAGAGGTTTATGCTGAATATCCCCATTTTCGTCACTAATAGATGTAAGTGGCAGGTTATTGACAGATGTGCATCTCAAGTCATTGAAGTTTTCTAGGGTTCTTTTTTTAATACTGGCTGATATTTCAGTGGAATAGTTAGTTTACCTTCTCTTTTGAACCATTGACTTGACTCTGTTTCTCCATAATCTGTAGTTGTCGGTTTCTTTTAAATTATGAAATCTATCCCTTGTCTTCATAGCTTTCAGTATATCACCATAATCCATTCAGGTTGATTTTGTTGCTTGACTCTCTTGAAATAAATAGGAGCATGAGTGTTTAGAGTGTCAGGAAATAATCTATCAATACTTACAATAATTGAATCTGAATGTTAGAGACATAGAAGATATGATTACTCCTTGAAATTTGGAAAGAATACACTTCCACTGATGAGAAAAAATGTTGTCTTGAATACCCTAAGAACAAAGGAGTGACAATCTGCATTGTTGAATCTGGCTGCTGGGTGAGCAAATTTTCACATAACAAAAATTTTTTTGCATAGCATTGAAAGAGAAAAATAATGTCAAAGATTTATAAAAATACACATAATATAGCCTTCTGGTCAAAAATATTATGTAGATGATAAAGTCAGCATATTTTCCTGTATTTTAACTGTTGCCATCAAGACAAGCAACACAGCCTATACACCCCAAAATTTTCTTAGTTAGCTTTCATATCAATATGAGATTAGGATAGTGAGCCCTGAAAATCTAATTTATCTCGTACATAATTAGTACTATTGCCAACAATACTGACGTCAGAAATGATGTCAAATAACCGTATTCATATTAAAGTGAATTTGAAACCTGCCAAACACAACAAACTTTTCTGGAAATACCGCAGAGTCCATCAAGATGCTGAGTCTAACCTGGATGGATCAATATAGGATGCATATGTAAGAAATGATAACTTGATTCTGCAAGTGACGGATTTGGTGCCAAATAAAATGTTACCCTCCTAAGGCAGACCTGTGAATATTTCAATCAGGCACCAGTTTGTGGCCCATTTGCACATCCTTGTGACAAGTTTTATACATATAAATACTACTGATATTTTTCCATACAATTGTTATATCTCATTATTATTATTATTATTATTATTATTATTATTATTATTATTATTATTATTATTATTATTATTATTATTATTTCAGTATCCAACTACAACAATCTCATGGTTCAATATTATACTCTGTTCTACAGGCATAAATTTGCCAGATACATACATATATATATATATATTTTTTGGTATGTATAGTACTTTTTGTCTTAAAGCATTATTGCTCATTATGCATGATTTCCATTCTTTGCCTGCAAGTAGCTCAAATCAATTTGTTTAATCTTTTACTTGCTGAAGTCTTTGAAGCATGTAAGATTATAATTATATCTCATCTTTGACTGTTTGCGTCAAAAATACATAAAGTTGTGTTACACATATACCATTATATTGCTCACCTACTTTGTGACCTCAGTGTTAAATAGGAAATGTGGCCACCTAATTTTAGAGTTCTTTTATAGTGTACAGGTAAATTGTATACATAATCAAACAACTACCGGAACAGGTGGTACTGTAGAAGCTAATAACTCTGTGTAAACATGGGTGTAATGAAGACCTACATCTCAAAAAAGGAAACGTGTCTCCCCTCATTTTTAATTAAGGAGACTGCCAGATGGGTATTTCTAGTAGGGACCTGTACCCATCGCAAGGCATCTGAACTGAAGGCACATACAGTTGTTATCATAGCTTCACATGCCAACTTTATCTCAGCAACCTCCTTCAATCTGTTGAAGCAGCATCTTCTCCAACGGTCTTTCAGAAACTGTTAGAGGATGTGGCCAAGACATTGAGAAATGTACTCGTGACGTGTATGGAGCTCTCTGCAGAGCTTCTTCACCTGAGGAGAAATGTAGGCTAGGAGACTATCAAATCCACCTCTCTGAATGCAGAGATGCCTTTTAGAGGACTAATTCCTACAGTATCCTATCAGAATTGATAGAATCAGAATTGAAGGAATCAGTAATGCTGGGCCATGGTCACTGTATCAGGTCTGGCTAAACCGTGATGAAATGCCGCCATTCTAGAAGGTCCACTGTTTCTAATCCTATGTGAAATTAACTTGGGAAGGATTCAAAATTGAAATTTTATTTTAAAACCCGATTCTTCTATTCTTACGCACATCAAGGTGTTGTAGTGGCCAGTGATGGAAGGCAGTCACTACTAGGGAGTCACACTGTCTCTTTCATAGTCTGCCTCTTCCCTATTTCCCATGAGGTGCCGAGTTAAGCTGAAAGAGGTCTGTTTACTTCCAAGGGAGGGCAGAGTAGAAACGGGGTAAATGTAATAAGTCTGAGATTTTTTTCTCAGATGTTATTAGTTTGAAAGAGAGAAATAAAGTTTCAATACATTACTGATCTTTCTCCTTTGAAAAAATTCCTTCTGGAACAACAGTTGAAGGTGGACAACTGGCTCAGTCATTAATCGCATCAGGCCAAATGAGTGTCAGAATCCACAGATCTGCAGAATACTTATCTTTGCATTCCCATTTTTCCAAACCAGAATAAATTGCTGATGTTTTGTCAGGGACAGGAGATCTTTAAATTTTGGGTTCTTCCTCTCAGTCTAGCGTTTGTTTACAGAACCCTCACCAGGATGATGGGTTTGATAGTGACTCATTTAATGCCATCGGGACTTCCCAACCTACAGTACTACAAAAACTGATTGATCCGCATAGCCCTTATATATGTCGGGGGCCCCGAGTGGCCAAGTGGTCTAAAGCGCTCTCCGTTACGGATCACTGCCATCTCACCTCTGTCTGCGTGGGTTCGAGTCTAGGATTCGGCGAATGTGGATATGTGAGAAAGCTTGCCAGTAGCTTCTCGTGGGTCGGTGGTTCTTTCCGGGGATTTCCCGGTTTCTCCCTCCACCATTAATACTGGCCGCCATGTATAGCCTATCGTGTGCTGAAAAATGGCGTTAAGGCCCACAAGAACAACAACTTACATATGTCCTTCTGAGGGATGTATCTCTCTGTTGAGAGACGGTGACTTGAATAGGGCTAAATCATAAGCCTAATGATGAGAAGTCAGACCTTATCCCATCTTAAGATTTTACTGACGTTGGGATTCATTTTCTTACCTTCAAGGAACAGTGTTTCTCAAGACAGAATCTCACAGATACTTGCTCTCTTAGCAGACTGGTTGAGAAGAAATTATTGTTGGTTAATCACCTGGGAACTTTAAGCGCATCCCATGAAGTTAATGTTATAAGGACATCCAGATTCCCTTAGGATCCACGTGTTATCTCTATCTGTGCTTGTTGAAACATCAGAATACAAATCTGACCAGAGAAAAATTGTACATTCTGGAAGCTCACTCCTTCCTTTACACACAAGCCTCAGATTAAGGCTTGGGTGGGTGGGGGTGCTGACATAGAGCCTGAGGAAATAGTTCGGTAAGGCCAGCAGTCTTTAGAAGCTTCCCACCACATCAGCAATCCAGAAATGTGGGCTGTTTTTCTTATAGTTCAAGGGTACATCAATCAAATAAGGCATGACTTCACCATTATCATTACAAACAGCGTGTTGGTTGTAGCATCATTCAGATGTGAAGGAGGCAGTCACTCCTTTACAGTCTGCTTGCAGATTTCTTCCAATGGGCAATATTGGGGAAGATTGCTCTGAAGTTGGATTGACTATATGCGTTTGCGTATCGCTGAGAAGAAAGAGAGGGTTCCTCACACAAACAATTACTCAAATCCTCCAACTTCATCCTTGGCTTAAATGATATATCTTCAAGAACCGGTTTTAATCAAGGTTGCCAAATGCATAGCTCCGGCTAGAAGGCAGTTAACCTCTAATTTCTACAATGGCAAGTGTAATTGATGCTGTAGGAAATGCACGAATCCTATGTTTCCGTTTTCCTGCAGCTGCAGTGTTTCCTCTTTCGCTTTGAACAAAATGTTCAGTAGCAATTAGGATGTACAGAGCGGCCCTCTCCACCACTCCTCCAGTCTCTATGGTGTCTACATAGGATTGAGCTAACATCTTCCGAGTCGATGAAGGTATTTGAGCTCCATTGACCAGTCTCTCACTCATTAATCTGGGGGTGAAACGCGTCGTGAATTTATTGGTTGCTCTCTAAACCTCCTTATGAATCTTTGAGCTCAGTTTCCTTAAGGAATCTAATGTTTCAGATGGCCTTCTTCATTTCCATTTTATCTGAAAAGAGAAGTTAATTAATGCCTTGTTTAAACTTCAGTGGTAACTATGAAGGAGATATCACTTTTGTGAAAGTGAAAGCCCTTAAGCTCAGAGCTGTTGCTGCATCTTCGACTTTTTTTTAATCATTCCTATTTAGATGATGTTATTAAAACCATCTTCTAGCTTTCCCGCTCCACCTTCCTGGGATTTAATTTTTATTTATTGGTGCATGAGAGTTAGGGTATTGTGTTTCGTGTCCAATTGTGTTAGTCCAAAAAGTTGTTAAGTCATCCTTAAGTTGGCAGTAGAAAATCTTGCTGCTGATGCTAGTAAATTCACTCGACCGCTATCTTAGGCATCTGCTTCACACTGGCCTGGCATGTTCAGTAGAGTAATAAAAGTAGGCAATGTATTACTGATATTAGAATGTAGGCTTTTATTTGAAGGTGGGGTGAGAGTAAAACTAATTTTAATTAGGTACAGTAAAACCCTGCTGTAACATGATTGTCAGGCTCCCCAAAATTCTATCGTGCTATCTACCTTATTGTGCAATATCTACGCAAGTCAGTTAACTGAAGAAAATATTGCATGTGTATCCTGTTATGTACACCAACGTGATGCATATTAAATCAAACAGTTATGTATTTTAATTTGGGGTGGATAGGTCAGAGAACCATTGATTATTACATACATATATGTACACAAAACAAATCGTAACTTCAGTGTACTCACCAGCCAATCTCATGGTATCTATAATAGTAATTCCATCAGAAAAAATGTACCAAAAGCAGAATTTCTATAATTTTTCTGCAAGATTCCATTTGAATGCAGATACTTAATTCTTATTACACCCAAGTAATATAGGGAACATTGTATTTCTGTAACACTCATTTTTGTTGGACATGTCTAGATGGTATGATTTTTTACTGAAAATAAAATGCATTACAGACATCGGTAGTTTCTAAAAAAAACTTGTATTTGGACTTGAAAAATACTTAACTGAAAATCATACAGGAGATCATGTGTATTTCTCTTGTAATGTACATTAGAAGACCACTTGAACAGATGTGTGTATAGCTGCCTGAATCCAGTTTGGGAGTAAACCAATCAAGTTGATGTTACCCATCAGCGATCTCCATAAAACAACTGAGTCATTCTCTAAAAAGCAGGAGTAAAGAACTTGTAAACCTACTGTTAATTGAAGATTTTCTTTATAACTATGACTGTACTTCTGCTGAACAGAAACATGGACTACATGTAGTATTTTTGATTATAATAGCAAATTCCTCCACCCTGAAACTTAAATATTTTAGTTTCAGTTAATGGTCCAAAACAGTACATGTATAACATGTGCAAGTTTAGCATTACAGTTGGCTGTGTATATGGGGATGATTTGCAGTTGCTCCCTGCACTTACGACTCATAAATAGCAAGTATTAATATGCAGGTGGGGTCGGATGGGGTTGTAATGATTAAAAGCGATCCTGACAATTCGGGCGATAAACTTCTTTCAGCAGTTGTTTATGATGGTTGAATGCACAGACATTGGTGGTCAGATAATTTCTTAGGTGTGTAAATTAATTTCATTTTAAATTTTGGTGGGAAACTGTTTGGAACGATTGGATGCGTATGCCAGATGACTGAGCAAACATTTGTTGGTTATTGTTTACCCTGGATTGAGCAACAATTGTATGGAGATTGAATTGAGGACAGTCACAAAGAAGACCTAATGGTTTATTGTTGATGCTTTAATAATAATTAGGTTAAAAATTGCCGGCGTTTTAAGGAGCAATTGTAATTTTAAAAAAAAATTAAGATACTTTTTCATCAAGAAACAGCTTGCGAAATTATTAGAATAAATTCGCTGTTATGTATTTAAACTTGGTAGTACTACAAGAAATAGGTAAAATTATTATAAAGCTTCGGGAGCCATGCCATGATCGTACTAGATATCAATTCAAGTTTTGACAAAGTATGTTAAAGCAGGTTTGCACTGTCATACTTATATTTTAATATTGAGGAAAATACCGTACTCCTTCCATTTTGCTCCAAGTCAAAGAAGATAGATATTCTTAATATTGGAAGAGGACTAAAGTAACAAACTGGGATCATGTTTTGTAAAAAAATTTAGACCTCCAATTATAATGGGAATAATGTCCCTTTACTGGGAACTAGTGCCAGTAAAAATATAGCAATAGGAGAAGGTTTGGTAAATGTTATCAATTTAAAATTAGTTTGAGCCTCCAAATTGTATTCAGCACACATACACACGCGTATGTGGATACATATACATATAGAGTTGTCATATCGGAATTATTCTTGGTACACATTCCTTTTCCTCATCTCTAATAAAAACAGATGCAAAAGTTTGTGAAAAAGTTGTATGTAGCAAGGTTGTATTTGCAAGTTTGTATAATCAATTCTCATTAGTGTAATGAATTCTCATACTGCTTTCTTGATATTATAAGCAATATGTGTCTATTGCGTAATTTATAGTTAGAATACTTGCATTTCACAAAACTGTATTCAGTATATAATAGGATAATTTTGATCTTTGTTAATGAGTAAATATTTTAATTCTTTTTTAGTTCTTGAAACCAATGGAAAAGTGCATGCTCCCACCGTGTATCATGGCAGTTTTCGTTGCATTGTTCCACAAGCTGTAAAACTTGGTTCACTCATACAATTCTAGCTGTATACATGTTTCATTGTTCAAAAACTTAATTGTTTTCTTTATTTACTTCATCAGCATGTGCTTTTGCATCCAGTGCGTCATCATGTAATCAATTATAAAGGTATTTTCCACTGTTTTATGACGATAATTGTTACTTTTTTGTGGAAAGGGTAGAGGCTGGTGGCAACCATCTGTATAAGAGAACATCATACATCCCAAAATAGTAATGGATATATGAATAACAGGGCATACCATATTTTACTGATATGTGTTTGTGTTTGTCTGTGTATGTCCTTGAACTAAGGCTAGTTAAGTATAGGTCAGCTTGCATTAATTGCGTTTTAGTCTGGTAGAAAATGTGTAAGATTTTGCATATATGTAGATTTTGTCATTATTTTCTTTTAGGAGCAATGGATCTGACTATTGCACAGAATTCAAAATTTCTTAAACCGTTATCAACAGTTACATCTAAGTGAATTATTGTTATCAACATGTTTCTATTTTAAAACTTTTATACTTCAGACATTGCTGAAATCAAAGAAACTCTTAAAAAGATGTCTGAGATTGTGGAGAAAGGATGTATTTTTGGACAAGGTATTTACTATTTTAATTGAATAATAACACCAAAATTATAAGTAGTTTCAAAAGTAACTGTTTTGTGTACTACCGCCCTATATTTACCTATTACAAGCAATGATGCAAAATTCTGCTTAAATATAGTATAAATTCCGCTTGGTACATATCAGCAGAATTATGGGGATTTACTCATAAATTTCAATATATATGCTAACCAAAATATATTTCCTATGAGTTACAAACACGGGAGTAAGGACTTGGTGTTTTACAAACCCAATGATAGTTACATGCATTTTTTTGCATTAATTATTATGTAACAGTAATTTAAAGATTTCAGTTATCTCTTATTGACCATCAACCTTGCTTTTAAGTTCTACTGGTCATAGACCAGAGGAGCTTATGGAATGGTCTACTGTCTGTTGTCCATCTATCTTTTGTTGTCTATCCATCTGTTCACACAAATTTGTTATCGCAACTAACTATAAAATATTAGGAGGATTGCCATGAAAATTTATACATAGATACCATAGTCTACTTGGTCCTGGTTGAAATTAATGCTGACCGGACATCCACTATAGCCACTACAGCAGACATCTTGAAAATCTTGTCAGTATTACTCCAAATTGGATGGTCTTATTAACATGGCATTTTAGTTTAACACCTCATATGATGTTTACTTATTCCAACATGAAAATGATGCCGATCTGACATTCAATATGGTCGTCACAGCAGCCATCTTGAAAATCGTGTTATTGCTATTACTCCTGAATATTTGGTCATATCAACATAGGGTTTTTGGTCCCTAGGTGGCAAAGTGTGTAAAGCGCTCTCCTTTACGGATCATTCATTCGTTTACTGATCACTCCTTTACACCTCTGTCCATGTAGTTTAAAGTCTCCTGCTCAGCCTCTTTGGGTGTGGGTAAAAGTTTGCCAATAGCTTCTTGCGTGTTGGTTTTCCATGGGTTTTTCCAGGTTCTTCCTCCAACAGTTACACTGGCCACAATGCATATCCTATTATGTTATGAAAATGGCGTTAAGCCCACATAAAGACCAACAACATATGATTTGCATTAAGAGTCTTCTTATGGCGTCTAATTAGTCTTATATAAAACTCTTGCAGATCTGAGGTCCAGTATAGTCACAAGCGGCCATATTGAAAATCTTGTAATCGCTACACCTCCTACATTGATGACCATATCAACATGGGTTGTAACTAAAAGGTTTCTTATAATGTCTAGGTGGCCCTGAATGAAAATGGTACTGATCACACATCCAATATGGCTCCCACAGTAGCCATGTTAAAAATCTTGTTGCTACTACTATATTGATAGCCATATCAATATGGGGTTTTCACTAAATAATTTTTCATGATATCTCCTTGGTCTTAAATAAAAGTGCTGCTGATCTTAGGTGCAATAATGCTGCCATGTCAGCCATCTTGAAAATCTTCTTATCACAACTCCTCCTGAACAGCAAATTATATTGACATGGTGTTTTGACCAAAAGACTTATTATGGCAGTCTAGTTGGTCCCAAATGAATATGGTGCTGATCTGTGGTCTAATATAGCTGCCACAGTTGCCAGCTTAAAAATTGTGTTACCACTGCTTCTGCTGAATGAATGATAATATTATCTTATATCATCTGTTATGGTGTCTACTTGGTTCTGAATGGACATGAATAACCCTGAGTATGACCACCATGATGATTATACTGAAAATATTACTGTCTCTGCTCCTCTCAAATGGATGTCTGTATCAACATGAAGTTTCACCAGTAGGCTTATTTTGATTCCAAGTTGGTCTTAAATGATGGTATAAGTCAGACATCTAATATGGCTGTCATGAAATTCTTCCTTTCATTATTCTCTTGAATGGATGATCAGGATGACATGGATTTGACCAACAGACTTCTAATGATGTATACTTTGAAATAAACGAAAATGGTGCCAGTCTGACATCCAATATGTCCGCCATTGCATCAAGATATAAAATCCTGTTGTCGCTGAAGAACATTTGAGATGATTTCAACACTCAGCAATTAAAAGGTAAAAATTGTCTTTTCTTGGAGTGTGGATTAGGGTGGGTTGGCAGTTATAAACTGGCAGATCGTAATGAGATGAATATTGGGTCATGATCTCCATTGTCACATTATTTTATTGCATCAGGTTTGAAAGTCTGGACTGAATGCAGATATTGTCCAGGTAGACACAGAAAAAATATTCATTGTAATGCAGTTCTAATTTTCTTTGTAGAAGACTTGCAGACCAAAGAATTTGGGCCTGTGAGTGGTGAAAGCAACAAACCCATCAGTTTGGACACGACACCTTCATAGTCCACTCAGGTAATCATTAAATATTACACTGTTTAGCATGTATATATTTCCTTTAACTGTGTATTTGATTATACCCAAGTGTTAATGTTGATACCTGAGAAAGAAACAAGTATGTTTATTTCATTTGAAACATAAACGAGAATACAAACATTATGTACACTTGATTCGAAGGGTAGATGCAACATTGTTATGTATATTTAATTTGCATTATTTGTTTGTTAGGTTTTTTTAATATTTTAATTTCAATATATGCTATTCATAATATGACATTGCATGTTGGACTTGACCTTGCCCAAAATCAAGTTCATTTTCTTCCTGACCTGGGTTATTGATTTTGGTTTTGTAGTAAATATGTTTATCTCAGTCTGAGTCTAGAACTTTGAAATTCCCCATGAATTGCCGGGTGTACGTGTTGTTTAAAAACATTTCATATTATAATTCATATTATAATTTTAGCAATATATTTTTAATCATAACTAAGGTTTTATCTTGTAAACGTTGGGAACCTTCTAGAAGGTTATTTTCTATTAGGTAGTGTTTTTAATGCTAATTGTGACCTGAGGTCAAGCAGAGGACTATATAATCTTGCTAATGAAAAAATTATTTATTCGTGGTTTAAGATCTGGCAGAATCAATTGTGTTATTGTTGTATCCAGAAACTCATTTCGGCTGGAATGTTTTCTTTAAATTATTTAATTCAAGAGATTTTTTCTCTAGAAATGCATAGTGCTCATAAAAATGGTGTTCTTTGACAGAGACATTGCGATTTATAGTGAAGCCCAACCGGGAATTAATATTAATATAATTCAGCAAAAGACTATTGGTACAACACTATGACAGACCATCAAAGTCACATCAAAACCTACAGCGTTGGATTTAATTTCGATTTGTTTGAAATTGTATTCAGGGCTTTAATTATTAGGACTTGTGTCTGTAATTCTAGGATTATGCGGGATTTAATTCGCAATACCGTAGGTTCCTTTGCATTATATTTTCACTTTGTGTTCTAGGGAAATGAATTATGTGTTGAATTTTACAAAGCATGTTTCTTCTCACTTTTTTCTATTACTTATTTTAAGACCATAGAGCCGTAATACCATTCACAAATTTAGAATAAAGCTGATTAGCACAGAACAGCTTCCATGGTATGTTCTTTGGCAAGGAATTCAATGGGCACAATATAACATGCATAGTTTTGCTATGTTGCAAAACACCAGCAAAAATCTTAAAGAATGATTATGTAGTTAACTGTTACAGCTCATTCTAAGCTGGGGATGGAATTTGCTGAGCACTTGCTAAATATGACACCATACAAATATTACAAATTCAGATATTTAGATCAGAAACAAATGTATTACAGTACGAACTGAAAGCCTGGACATTTTTAGATTGCCGTTTTCGCTTCAGTTGCAAGTAATCACCATCATAACTAAGTTATCATCAGGGTGATTTTATCAATCATGTGCACCAACATAACATTTACAGCATCTGTTTCCCAGAGGAGATCTTGTTTTATATCATCATTCTTCAGTACAATGCATGGAGTATTTATTTAATATTCCAGTTTGTCATATGTTTGGATGTTCTATTTTGCAATAACATTAGGATGAGGAATAAGAAAGTTTTAAGTTGAGAAAACCTGTTCCTATATATGAACACAGGATAATTGCATTTAATTTATCACATCTGAATTGGTGATACATTGGTTCTAATTAATTTGGGAAACGGTATCATATCTGCATTAAAAATATGTTCCTTGTTCGCAATTTTCTTCTTCTGAACTGTGAAAGAATTGTTCACTTCTAAATTGTTCACATCTTGTTACACATGAGAAAACATTTCTTGATGATTTTAATTCCTTTATGTACAATTTGTTTACGAATTACACAAATCTGCAAATAAAATTGAATGAATTGTATATACTTTTAGTATATAGTATAAATCAAAATATTTAAATCTAGAGAACATAAACATGTTGCCAGTATTTGAAAAGTACAGCCAATTTTTTATATGCACGTGTTCAAAATGATCTCCTGCCACCTTTTCTCCTCGTCTGACTGTAAGGCCAAATGAGCTTTATGGTACATCTCTATTACATCTAGAAGATAGGCTCATAGGATCAAGAACTTCGACAATTTCAAATTTGATCATGATCCATGCATAATAATGTCATTATCTTGCATCTGATTGAGATTATGCCATTCTTGAAGGTTGCAGAACTATTCAATCAGCTGAGACACAGTTGCGATAAGGTTCAATGTGGTGCTTGCCCGAAACATATTCTTATAGCCAAGTGCTTAGGCAATTAGATCGGTCAAGTAGACTTGTTGTATCTTAGTCCTAGCAATGTCAATATCATTTTTTGTTCTTGTAGAAGCTATGACGACCAGTCTAGCATCATATCGTGTTCATATGGCTGCTGTGTGTGATTGCAGTGAGTGTAACAGAAAATAATAAAGTTTTTCTTCCCTAATAGTTCCACTGTTTGATATGTAAAGTTAACAAAAGTGTATTGTGATAAATCGTTACGTATTACATATATTTGGTAGTTGAAACTCAGAACAATTCGTTCATCATTATTGACATCAGTAACCTTTGCAGCTCTTTAACTTGCCTTTGCAGTGAAATTTACTCTCAGACTTTGCCAAATACTTAAGTGATGATTCCAACAATAAACTTTTGGATACCACATCGCTTGAATTGTGCATTTTATTACGACTCAATGGTCTTAAAAGGAGTAAAATGAAAAAGTGAAACTAACAAATTTCACATATTCGAAAGTATTAATTTATTTCTCTGTTGTATAGAGTGAAATAATTAAACTTAACTTACAGTATGGTGAATGAACTCCTAAATTCATAAATGTTTTATCACTTTCAATAGCTTAAAGTAATTCAAGTGAGTTCGAAAAGTATTTTGCATGATTGTAATGTACCGATGTGTCAACAGTAATGACGAAATCACAATGGTTTAGTCCCAAAATGTCTTTAAATGAATTCACAGTATTTCAGATGCAGCTATAAACCCAAATGTCTTGGCATGAATTCACAATAATTCCAAAAGCAATTACAGTGTATATATCCAAATAGTCTTTGCATTAATTTTAGAGTACTGCAATTCCATCGAATAATTGAATGAAATAAAAGATCAATCCTCTCAATAGTACTCTTTTAAGACTGATAGTATTACTGAGAATGACTAATTCTAAGTATGAATTCTCTTATATATAATGCTAATATGCATTAGCGAGAATGCAAAATGAGGCTTTGAATAAATCATCTTGGCATTTGAAAATCAAGGGTCGCATGGTTTACACTAGCTGATCAGGAAATTAGGTCAGCATGGCATTTCATAAGAACTAGTGTCCTTATTGGATCACGTGAAGTTTACTTGTACTTATCGTTCAACTCAACTTCAGAACTTATGACTTTATCAGTTTACACACGTAATACATGACTCATATTACAGTACAAAACCCATTCATGGGATTTTAGCATTAAAATGTCATTAACTAGATGACTCTTACAAAAGATATTATTAGGAAAATAATACAAATAACAGATATACATAACAATATTCATGACAGAAAAGTAGTATTTGGGGAATTTTTAAAGCATGATCTTACGGTTTCTAAATCCCTCATCAATCATAATTTTTGATGCAGTTTGTTTTCATTTTCCTAAGTCTTTATTTTTATTTGTATTTACAGTAGAGTATCATACTATACAATATTGAACAATAAAGTGCAATGCAATACAGAACAGAACAAGACAAAACAATACGTTTGTGTGGTACAATACAAACGCAATACTTAACAATACCATACAGTACCATCCAATACAATACAATACTATACCATACTATATAATACAACACAATACAATAAAATACAACACAATGCAATAAAATAACACAGAACAAATACACTAATATACAGTACAATACAGAACATTTTATTTAAGATGCACGTTCGAATATTACCATCTGATCAGCCGTCATTGGTGTGTGTTTGGGCATGGCACTTTCCCACAATCGTCTTAGCACCAAGTCTCCAACTTGTGTTGCTTTGCCGTAAAACACCAAATCCAGCCCAACTGAGTCGGATTCTCATTCAGAATGATGGGATGTCTTTGAGTGGAATAAATGCCATCTATATAGTGTGTTGACAATGGCAGTGAACTGGCTATATGAATATAAAGAGTCCATTAACTCTATTTAATTTGAATAAGAAGATCATGCGTACTGGTACACCACAAAAGTATAATTAACGATATGTATCAGATACAATTTTTTCTCTTTCTTAATGTACATTGGAAAGCATCTGTTTCCTTGCCAATGTGCAGATTCTGGTCATAAACGGTGCTTTTCAAAGACCTGAATAGCAGGTAGACAGCTGCCTATGTCTACATTAACTGTTTGTACAGTGACCATCTCTTGGCAAACGTTTACCATTTGCAGTTTCCAGAAGCATTACCTTTTTCAACATTGAAATTAAATGACAAACTCCTTTTGAACTGGAACGCTACGGTGGCCTAGAGGTTAGAGCGTTCGTTTCGGATGCGGGAGGTTGAGGGTTCGAACCCCGACCGAGTCATACCAAAGACTTATAAAAATGGTACTAACAGCTGCCTCGCAAGGCGCTCACCTTTAAGATGTTATTGCTAGGATTAGTGGGCCTGGTGTAAGAATAATGTGACTGGGTGGAACAACATGCTACATGTCTGCGGCACAATGCTCCAGTGTTAGACATAAATATAAACTGTCACACTGCAGACATCGTAGCGATATGACTAAAATTTTTAAAGCTACATTAAAAATGCAAATCACACACGCACACCATTTTAAATGAGATAGAATCGGCCTGTCTCCTCATATCCATCTATCTATCTATCTATCTATCTATCTATCTATATCTATCTATATATATATATAGTTATGTATATATAGTTATATATATATATATATATAGTTATGTATATGTCACTTAACTGTTTTGTTTGTTTGAAATTTTTTAATTCCATCACATGCGATTGTAATGTAACATTGTTTACTGGATTTGACATGGTTCAAATGTTGTGTTCAGTTCTGTTTGACCTGATTTATTCTTTTTATGTTTAATTTAATTGATGAAAAAAAACTAATAATAGAAACATTGAATCTAGTTTCTGACCTTGCTTCAAAATTAGTGACGGTTTCGGCAAACAACTTTTTGAAATTTATTTCTTATCTTTCCCAGAGTAATAATCATTAAGCTGAGTCAAGGTCATACCTGGATTACATGATATTAAGCATGTATCAGTTGGTAACAAACTTCTATTTTTTTAAGAAGAATGAACTTTTGTCCTCTTCCGGGTATATGTATGTGTCTCAGTTAGTCGTATAATTGATTTGTGATAAAGGTTTTATCAGTTGTGCTTTAACACCCAGCACTTTAAGTTGTGCTATGCTGTGTCAAGCTTGGGTGAATTTTTATTTTCTTCTAATTATTGAATTAAAGTGATTATTTTCTCTTTAAATAAAAAAGTGCTCTGGTATAATTCTTGGACAAAGACGTTCACTGGAATTTATTCTGAATTCAAATCTGGAAAAATATTTTCTGTGATTCAACAAGAGACTGTTGACACATAAGTACGACGCAGACTATAACTGACTTCATCGCCTTCAATTTCGGATTTCATTGGGACTCGAACTCAGTTTTATTCAGGACATTTTATTACTAGGACTTGTGTTGTTAATTCTTAGATTATTTTTGGATTTAATTCGTAAAACCGTAAGTTCCGTTTTTCCTCATTTTTCACTCTGTATTCTACGGAAATAAATTATTTGTTAAATTTTACAAAGCTTGTTGTCTTCACTCTTTTCTGGTACATATTATCAGAGCATAGACTCGTAACAGAAAATTGGGCATTCGTCCTTGGGATAGGAATTTTGCTAAAATATTTCAGAAAACTTTGTTTTTGAAATTTAATTTCCTCTAGTTTCGGAATTTTAAATCCCAATTTTTATTTGACATTTTAGAAATCTTTAGTGAACTCAGCAAGCTTTTTACAATATCATGTAAAGTAGAGAATTTTTAAAACTTTACCCAGGAGTGGTTGGAAATTTTGAAAATAGAATCACAGCTAAAAGAGTTGGAATTAGAGTTAAGACAGAATCAGTTTCAGGTTGAAATGATGAAGATGAAGAGAGTGAAGAGAGAGAGAAAGGCAATGGCAGAAAGATAACGAAGATAAGCTAATGCAAATGCAAGTGCAAAGAGAAAAGGAAGAAAGGGAATTTCAAATTAGGTTAAAAGAATTAGAGCTGGCAAATGGAAAACACTTCCCCACTTTTGATGTTTTAAGAAATATCAAATTATTATCCCCTATTCTGGAAAAAGAAGGAGATCAATATTTTGACCATTTTGAGAAAATTGCTGAGATTTTGAAGTGGCCAAGAGAGTACTGGACTATATTATTACAATGTGTACTTACTGGTAAAGCTCGTGATATTTACATTTCACTCTCACTACAGCAGAGTGCTGATTATGATGTGGTTAAGGACTTTATCTTGATGGGTTAGTCCCTGAAGCTTATCGACAAGGTTTTAGGAATTCTAGAAAATCAACTGACCAGACCTGTGTTAAATCTGCATTGGAAACAGCACGAAAATTTGATAGGTGGTGCTCTTGTATAAAGGTTAATAACGATTACGAAAATCAAAGACAACTCGTATTGCTTGAAGAGTTCAAGAATTGCGTCCATAGTGACATTAAGACTTATCTTGATGAGCATAAATTCGAAACCATGGAAATGCTGCTCATATTGCTGACGCGTATTCCTTAGCTCATAAAGTTTCTTTTGTAAACAAGTCTTCCACTCAGCAGTCTTCTGGTAAAAAAAGTATTTGAGCCTAATACGAGCCCTTCTAAATTTCAATCTGGCACAACGTTTAGAAATCAAATTTCTGATTAAGCTTGGTCAGAAATCCTTATCTCTTCCTGCGTGTAACTATTGCAGGAAGAAAGGACACGTTATTTCTGATTGCTATAGATTGAAAAATAAGCAACAGAATCATGACAGACCTATTCGAAATGCTCTTATTTCTAAGAGGTCAAGGGCACGGTCATATATTGAAAGCAATACATTTGTTGGGTCTAATAAACCCCAGTCTGATTTTATTATGGAGAATTATGAACCATTCATTCGAAGGGTTCTATATCACTCTTAGGTGATTCGGTCAATTCCATCCCTATTAAAATTTTAAGGGACACAGGAGCTTCTCAGAGTCTTTTATTATCAGGCAGTTTGCCTTTTTCTGAGAAGTCTTGAACTAATGAGAATGTTATTATTCAGGGAGTAGAATGAGGCTTTGTTAATGTCCTCTCCATTGTGTAAATTTGTCATCAGACTAAATCTCAGGACCCGTGACAGTCGGAGAAATGTATTCTTTATCTATAGAGGGCATTCATTTATTACTAGGCAATGACCTAGCTGGAAATAAAGTTGTGGTTAATTCCCTTGTGACCGACAAGCCTTGTTTGGATCAGAATGTCGATCCCATTGAAAAAGAATTCCTGATTTATACCCAGCTTGTGCAGTTCCTAGAGATATGGCAAAGAAAGCTCTTGAGAATGATGTTGATCAGGAAAGCATTCCTTTAGCTGACACATGCATTGGTCAAGCTTTTGATGAGGTCACTTTCACTCCTTGTTTGGATCAATCAAAAGGTATTGATCACTGTGATCCTCTTAACTACTCATTCTTTATATTCTAAACATTGTGACAAGCGACAATCACTTGTCGTCGAACAGGAAAAAGATCCTGAGATATCCTGTTTGTTTCAAAGGTCCTTTATGGAAATTGAAGCCACAGAAGTACCTGTTTGTTATTTTATTCAAAATGGGATTCTTATGAGAAAATGGAGACCTCCCGAGGTACCTGCTGGTGATGAGTGGTCAGTGAACTATCAGACTGTAGTTCCAAAATCATACCAACAGGAAATTCTTAGTCTGGTCCATGAAACTCCTTTAGCTGGTCATTTAGGGACTAATTAAACTGATCACAAGATCTTGAATCACTTCTATTGGCCATAAATTAAAAGTGACGTTTGTCAATACTGCAGATCTTGCCATACTTGTGAAATGGTAGGAAAAACCAATCAAAAGATACCTAAGGCTCATATGCAACCTATTCCTGCATTTGACGAAACATTTAGCAGAATAATGGTAGATTGTGTTGGTCCCTTACCTAAGACCAAGTCAGGTAACCAGTATTTGTTGACCATAATGTGTGCGTCAACAAGATTCCCAGAGGCAATTCCTTTGAGGAATATTAAAACTAAATAGCTTTAGTCAATTTTTTTTTTAAAACTCAATTTGGCCTATCCAAATCTGTCCAATTTGATCAAGGGTCAAATTTTATGTCTAGACTATTCCAGCAAGTTATGTACGAATTAGACATTCAACAATTTAAATCTTCTGTCACTCTGAGGGCCAAGGGGCTTTAGAAAGATTTCATCAGACTCTGAAAAGTATAATTAGGTCATATTCTTTCGATACAGGTAAAGATTTGGATAAAGACATTCATTTAGTTTTGTTTGCTGTTAGGGAATCAGTTCAAGAATCTTTAGGGTTCAGTCCCTTCGAACTAGGTTTTGGACATACTGTGCGTGGATCATTGAAGTCTTTAAAGGAGAAACTTGTTTCTAATGAAGATACTGAAATCAATCATCTTGATTATGTTTCCAATTTTAAATGTAAGTTGTCAACGGCTTGTGAGGTTGCAAGAACTAATCTGCACTCTACTCAGTCAAAAATGAAATTAAGGTATGATAAAAATGCAAGGGATAGGAATTTTCAGCCTGGTGATAGAATTCTGTCTCTCTTGCTCAGTCTTCAAAATTTATTTCAAATTAGGTATTACGGCCCTTACTAAGTTAAGAAGGAAATAAATGAGTTAAATTATAATAATAGTACACCTGGGATGTAAATAAATTAAAGGAGTGCCAGTACGTTGATAGAGATAACCAGGTTAGTCATGTAATTAATTTAGTTGTACCTGTAATTTAGTTGCAATCTAATCAGTCAAAAATGAAACTGAGATATGATAAAAATGCAAAGGAAGGGAGTTTTCATCCTGGTGATAAAGTTCTGGCTCTCTTTCCCATACAACAAATCCAATGAAGGCCACGTCTTATGGTCCATTTACAGCTGAAAAGAAAGTAAATGATTTAAATTACATCATAAAAACTCCTGGAAACACTGTATCTAGTTGCTGACCTCGTTTCAAAATTTGTGTCAGTTTTGGTACACAACATATTTTATTATTTTATCTTTCTCAGAGTAAGAATCATTAAGTTAAGTCAAGGTCATACCTGGATTACGTGACAAATATCATATGTGAACTGATAACAGGCTTCTATTTTTTTCCAGAGGGATCAACTTTTGACCCTCATCCGGAATCTGTTTTGCTTCTTACTAAGTGGTATTACTGCTGTTTCTGATAGAAGTTTGATAGTTTGGCTTAAAACATTTGAGACGTTAAGTTGTTATTATGTTGTGACCAGTTTGAGTTGAATTTTTATTTTCTTCAAATTATTGAATTCAAGTGATTCTTTTCCCTGGAAATACATACGTGCTCTAACAAAATTCTTGGATAGAGACATTACTGGAATTTGTACACAATTAAAAACTGGAATAATATGTTTGTGATTCAACAAGGGACTGTTGACACATCAGGACTTCGCTGACCACAACAGACGTCAGCGTCTTCCATTTCGGATTTCATCGGGGCTCAGACTCAGTTTCATTCAGGACTTTTTATTACTAGGACTTCTATTTTTTAATTCTTGGATTAATTTTAGATTAAATTTGTAAAACCGTAAGTTCTTTCTTCTTAATTTTTCACATTCTATTCTAGAGAAATAAATTATTTGTTAAATTTTACAAAGCTTGTTGTCTTCACTGTTTTCTGTTACCTTTTTTGAGAGCATAGACTGGTAAGAAAGGAATAGATGGACAAACACATGAACAAAGATATTACAAATATTGAAAAGAAGAATTGTGAATAGCAGAAGGCACATCTGGACCAACAGCTTAAAAAGTTTAACAAGTATTATAAAAAATATCTTGAATGGTTTGGGAATTATGCTTTTAAACTGAAAATGTGTTGTACATTGTGATATAATTAATGCACAACAGGCTTGGTCAAAGTTAAACTGCTGATATTAAACAACAAATATTGAAATGAATTGGAAAGTCTTGACTACATACACTTCTTTAGTATGATTGTTTTCATCAGTCACGGCTCCTTAAAAGAACACATTTATTGTCACAACAAGATGTCATATCCTCTCAAGTTCTGGTTTTCACTCTCAGTTTCCATTTGTTCACCAGCCACTGAATGTTTCTTATCCATTCTTAACTTTCAAATTGTTCAAAAACCTATGGAGATTTGATGGATAGATCCTTGCATACCAATTCTAATTTAGTTTACAATAATCTAACATTTATATTAATTTTAGAAACATTTTCTTGGACATTCTATGCAATGATGGGCATTTCATCATAGTATCAACTCATTTACCTATCCACTTTGAACAATATTTGAAGTGTCTTGTTTTTGAAGATGAAACAGAAGAAACATAGCTATTTCAACCTATACCAAGCAAAAAACCAATATCTAATGAAAGCACTGTATGCATCAGAACTGTTATGGACGACAATAGGTAAATGGAGTTGCTTTTAGCAATTTTAAACTTTTCTGTTAGTCATATGGAAATGGTTTACTAATGCACATTTATAGAACTACCTTTGTTTCGCTTTATTGTTGCAGTGTAAATACCAAGATCTGGACGATCTGATGGAACATCCATGAAAAAGACAGCACGAAAATAATATCCTAATGTCATAAATGCAGAGTGGAGTTGGATGTTTACATGTAGTAATTTAACCTAATTGCTTTCCTTAGTTTTATGTAGAATTTACATTTATAAAATATATTGTATTATATACTGCATGTAATATATAAAGCTTATAAAATAAACTATGAAGCTGGAGTCTTGTTTAATTCATAAAACTACCCGAGTGAATTATGGAAAAAGTTGATTATCTGGGCAACAATACGGAGCTTTTCACCCATGAGATTTACTCAATATTCATTCAAAAATTCATATTTCTACCAGACATGGAATAATGTAGCATTGTAAAAGTTTTAACAATAATAAAATAAGGGTGATCAGTTGCAAAATGAGTATGTTACGCAGATCAAGTATCCGGTAGCTGTACGAATAGTTTTATGTAAATTATACACATGGTGGCAGTGCTCATTATCCTTCTAGATGAGGTAAACAGCAGTCGTGCGATGTTTTAAAGGATGCCATGTTATTCAAAATGTTATATATGTTTGTGCTAAATATGTCTTAGACTAGAACATCAGAATCCATGTGCAAAGAGTTACTTACTCGAATTCTAAAACATTTCCTCTTCAAAGCGGCTATGAATATGATCTCATTTTGTTCCTTTAACAGACCATCCATTTGGGTGGGTGGGTGCATATGGATACAATGCTGCTTTGCAATAGATAGTTCCAACATGTCAATCAAACTGGGCAGACCGAAGAATCAAAAATAGGCTTCAAACCCACAGCTGCTAGTATCATTTTTATAAGTCATTTGTTTGACTCTGCCAGGATTCAAATCCACAACCTCCCACATCCAAGGTGGATGCTAAGTGATGAATGAAAATGCAATGGTTTTTGGGGGGAAGAGTAAGACTAATTTTATATATGCAATAGTTATTCATATCTATTGTTTGGCTTTCTTTATTATGCCGAAAAAGAAAAGCACCGTCCATTTAATGTGCATACATCCTCCCTTGGAGTGAAGAATTGTCAGTATGATGCAATTCCTCGTGCAGCTCGCATGTCCCTGGTATGTTATGTGCAAAACAAGCATAGAAAGTTCATCGCTTTAAAAGATGACTATTACATCAGGATATCAGAGCAAGGTGGGAGGAGGGCATTTGACAATAGTTGTGGGTAAGTATTGCATGACTAAAATTACTTTACCCATCCCAATAAACTACATTTATTAGCAGCTATAGCTTACCCATAGCTATTATTAGGCTAAATTTGTCAGTAAGAAGGATCGGCTGATGTTCCATTAAACTGATAAGAAGAACAGAAAATGGAAAGGACTCACCGTTGGTGGAAAGGTCCATCTTATGGAATGTTGGTATTTCTTTGGGCCACATGTTGTGTTGCAACAATGGGACCCAGAGAAAAGATGCCTGTGCTTGTTCTGATAATGAGCAGAGGCAAAAGGCGGAAAAAGTGGGATGGGAATGCGAAAATACTCCCAAGGAGGAATGATAAAGGTATTGCCAGGAGCAAGCAAAGACTCGAACCGTCCAACTTACCTGAAATCTTGATCATACATGTTTACATCAGATTTGATAAAATACAATCTGAAATCAGGCTCAAGAGTGGTAGCAAATTCATCCAGTCAGACTGCATAATCACCTCAAATTCAGCCACTCAGATTCCAAGATCACCTCATTAATATGTGTAGAAGTTGCTCACATTCAAACTCATCAAATATCTTGATGCAGTACATGTAAGCTTACATGGAAAGCTTGATCAAAATCTGTTCAATAATAGTGTCCACATTTATATACTTGAATATTACTAAAAATTTAACTCATCTCAGATCTTGATGATACAAATTTAAATTCTGGGTCTGATCAAAATCTGATTAGACGTATGATCTGAAGAGCATTTTCAAGCTCAGCCAATCAGACAAAGTTCATTATTATGTTGCTGATAATCATAACACATCTGAGATCTCGACAATATAAACCACCATTGTACCTTGAGTGGGTTTCTTGAAATTATTTTGTCCCGTGTCCCTCAAATGTTGACCATGTGTGTCCCCTTGGGTATGCTTTTTGTCAGAAGAAATAAAACCGTAAGACTACAACTTGTCATTAGTGGAAATTCATTCAGGTCAATGTTGACAATAGCCAAAGTTGCTAAAATGACAAAGATTGTAAGATGGCAATGAATATCCATTTTAAAACAATGCATTTGGCAATGAAAACATTCAAGGTTGGTAATAGCCTGTTGAGTTGCAATGTAATGTACGTATTTTGGGGCTTAAAATCACACATAGTTTAATGAAGATTGGATTTATTTTTAGACTGAATTAATGCAGAAAATAAACAAATTTCTGCATATACAATTTGTCAATTATTTAATGATTTAGTAGTTTGAAAAATGAGGTTATTAAGAAAACATGGAATTTATTATAATAAATGCTGGCAGTAGTGTGTGAACACTAAAGTTAATGACAGCAAGAGCAAAATCCAGAATGGAAAATTCCATGAAAACCTGATTCAAAGGTGTTTTTGTTTTCAATAGCTACCTGAGCACGTTATCAAATCTTTACGCAATAATGCAGTTGTACCAGAAAAATATGATTGTACAGTGCAGAAAAGAAAGTTAATATGGCAAGACGGCTGAACTAAATAAGATATCTCATTATTTTTAGCAATACTAGTACATTATGTGCTTCAATTTTAAATGCTGCATGTCTCCTAAATCTGGAGGGTGAAATAATGTTTCATCTGGAATATACATGTGACATGATATTCCCCAGGTATGTTGAGCAGTTCAAATAATCATTTAAGGAAACACAAAACCATCATTTTATGTGAGAAAATGGCATTGTTAAATATAATGAAATGAAATAATGTAATATTGTTTCTTGCATTGGCATTTTAATAGTGAAATATTTTGTAAGCAGCTCATTCACCTTTATGCAAAATTTTAACCATTTTATTGAGAAATAATGAAATTACTAACACGGAAGAAAATTAATGAAAACAGGGCTCATGCAGTAACAGCCCTTATATGTAGCCTTATGCCGCCATATGCTGCTGCCGCCGCCGCCGCCGCCGCCTTAACCAACCTGCCTGCTACCGCCGCCTTAACCCTTATATACCTGCATATATATATATATATATATATATATATTTCTGTTAGATTTATTTAGAATTTATTTGTATCATGTACATGGTACTATATACTGTTAGTGATAAATAACACATATATACTGAAAATTAAGCTGGGTGCTGTCAAATTTACGATTTAATTCAATACTTTATCCTATGTCAATATTGTACATCTATAATGTGCAAATCTTGTGAACCTCAAAATAATTAAAATAAACAAAATGTTAACATGATAAGAAAGGTGGTGTTATCGCTATTGAAAGATGTCAAATATTGTACAAATGTTTGTTTAAAGCACAGTATGTTATTTGTTTTCTGTGAATTTATAATGAATCATTTAATTTTATGCAAATTATGAACGGCAAAAGATTCTGAAAACATGGCCCATGTATTATCACTTGTTTTAATGAGTGTGAAATATAGACTTAAAACAAAATAATTTTCACATATTTTCATTCCTATATTTTCATATGTGAAATACATATTCTTATATTTGCACATGTGATAATACAAAACTTATCATCATGCAATGCAATGTTTGATTCTGTGTACCTACAGAAGTTATTAGCTGCAGCAATAAAAACGAACTCCTTGTGAACAAAGAAACTACATTACATTTCAGACATGGAAATTAAGTTTTGCTGAAGAAATCTGATTCGATGTCGTTCACGTTGCTGTGAAGTTATTTCTCATTACATGTACTTCCTTGACAAGAATGATAAACCCGCTTTGTTACATGACTGAATCTGACTTTAGTTAAAAAATGTAATTCACTCTGACAGATTAAGTCGTCCCAATCCTAGACCTCTGTTAAGTCACTGATATTTATATGATCAGCCTATAAAATTGAGGTGAATGTATGAGAAGGGTAGGGTGAGTTGTTGTGTGGAAGATGAATTTAATTTTGAAGCATTTATTCTGGAGCAAGCCTGATATATAATTAAAAGAACATTCTCTTTTCCTACATAAATACCGGATACCGGTATATTTGATTTTGTGCACCAAAATTTGATCTTGCTTCACCACTCATTAAAATATCGTATTTTTCTATCATATGATGAGGTATATCTAGCATTAATGTTGGAAAAGAAACTAACTTCTATATACTGGTCATTGTTAATGCTACATTGTTTTTGTCTACATGTTCTGGTATGGGTATGTTAATGTCCTTTGTTTGATTTATGTAGAATTTATTTTTGAACTGTGTATTTTTACCAAATATTAGTAGCACTAAATAAAACATGTATACTAAAAAATTTAACTTAGATCCTGTAAACTTTATGATTTAGTCCCATACAATATTGTACGTCTATATTTTCCTAATTTTGTGGAATTTGCATGATGAAATATATTTTAATAATCTTGTTTAAAGCACTGTAGGAAAATGTTTGTTTTCTGAGTTCACAATGTATCACTGAACGTCCTGCAAATTACTAACATTAAAAAGATCGAGGCAACAGTAGCCACGTAGTTATTTTGTTTTTGTCTGTATGTATTAGTCTCAGCATACGAACGTATTACTATTAGTTAGATTTTGTTATCAATATGTTACTGATCTGATTATGTTAATGCCTTTATTTTTAACAGATTTTAAGTAGAATTTATCTTTTTGTACCAAATAAACTTTATACGCTGAAACATTGAGCATGAATTTATAATGTACTACCGTATTTGCCAGCCTATAAGACGATACTTTTTGCTAGAAAATCTTAGCTTCGTCTTATACTCCGAATCGACTTGTATATGGATTATGTCATCCGAATCGCTTTATCGTTTTTGTCGTGTGGAAAATAATTTTCCAAAAGTACGAAAAATAATGAGTAAAAGATATTTCATTTTGGGGAAGAGATCGTCTATGGAAAAGTATAGGATCCCACATTAAGTATTTTAAACAATTAGTATTTAAAAACATAAATCAGATGTAATTGCGCTAAATCATTATGCACCAGTAATGTTTTTTGTAATATACGTTGTTTAAATTTGATTACATATATGTGCGTTAGAATTTACAAGCTAGAAGATGCTTAACCATGACAAAGACATTCCATCACAATTTTCTTCTTGCAGCTAATGATCATATAAATGGCCCATTGAGAGAGAGAGACAAACAGACGAAGAGATATGTCTTCACTATTGCAAATCTGTATTGTAGTGTTCACTTACCTGATGACTGATCTTACTCATGGACAAGTGCAGTACCATATTCCATTATCAATTAGCACCGCTAAGTAACAAATTCCTTCTAGTTTTTTGTTGCCTCTTCCATTATACAAGAATCACATGACTTCGTAGTGGTATTTGCATGCTAATTAAATGCTACATCTGTATACAGTCATTTCAAGTTAACACCTGTTTGAGGTCAAGCTTTGGCAGACCAGATCAGATTAGCGAGACTACCAATAGGGAAATAAGGTTACCCATGGGTATTATTAAAACCTAACCTATATTGAAAGAATGTCAGTTTACTTGGGTGAATTTCTCAGCCAGTGACATCTTTTGAACTTGCCGATGGAACTGACAGCAATTTAAAGTAACATATAGCATGAGCAAAGATCAAAAATCAATTGCCGCCTAAGTACCGGACGTGTAAACGCACTTTAAAAAAAT
Organism: Megalonaias nervosa; assembly: GCA_016617855.1. Lineage (NCBI taxonomy): Eukaryota > Metazoa > Mollusca > Bivalvia > Unionida > Unionidae > Megalonaias > Megalonaias nervosa. The sequence continues at coordinate 80,769 of JAECUM010002355.1, forward strand.
CTTGTTTGTTGGTAATGGAGAGGTCGTTATGCTTGCAAAGAATAGGAAAGATAGCATGCGAAATGGTATTCTTGGGATTTAACCTACATGGTGTCTGCATGGATATAACTTTTGTGAATATTTAAACCCTGAAGGAGTATGGTATGCATTTTCATAATTTAAGTCTACAGTTTCGTTTATCGATGTCTTCTCTCTTTGACAAAAGCTTCAGCTAAACGGGGGCAGTAAGGTAAAAAAAAAAACAAAAAGAAAAAAAAAATACACGAAGAGCTGAACTCTATCTCTTTCTCTCGATTACGAGGTGCAAGAAGAGAAATGCGATGGAATACATATGCATCCCTCTTTCTGTATCTCTCTTCCCCATAAAACTGTGTGAAAAGCATTTTAGCATTAATGATGCAATTTTCTTATTCCTGCTAATCTGAATTAGCATAAAGTGATACTTTTAATGTTTATGAACCGGAAGTTATGACTGTTTAATTCAACACAGCATCGCAAGGTTTTTTTTAAATAGTTTTTTTTATCTTTTTTTTAATCGTGTCTGTAACTCATCAAATTTTCAGGTGAGCGTTATTATATGTAGCTATAAGTACATAATACATTTAAAATACTTTGTGTGATCAAATTAGGTACTTTTAGTAACATTTAATGATCCTGACGGGAAAGGTTACTGACTTACAGAGAGGACAAAATTCGCGATGCTGTGTTGAACGAGGTGCAAAATACATCCAAGGGGTTATAAGAAATACCGAAATACACTGAAAAACCAAAATATTCACCGAAATACACATGTATTTACATGTTCTCAATGTATATACCGGTATACACAAAGGAATTATGATTTGTGTTTGTTTGAATAATAATATAAAGCAAAATATTATTTTGATATGAATTATTTACTCTTGTACTAAATGCATGTAATGGCATCACTCGGTCGTACTTGATTCGACAGATATGATAAACTGAGAAGTATAGTAATAAATACACAGAATGAGAGTGAAAAGGATCAAAAGCATTCGCCGAGATTATGTTATATATTTACTTTAACTTTTTGATTCATATGAATTAAACCTACTTACACCGTCCGTTCCGGAGATTACCTCCATTCTGTAGCTTTCAATCTTTATCATACCACTTCCATTTTAAAACGAACGATAAGCCGTTTATGATACCTGTTCAATAAAGTACGACCGATTGACGAGGAAAAATTGCCAAATTTGCTGATTCGAGTAATACTCCACATCGACTTATATGCCGGCAAATACGTTGCTTAACTGTATGCACGTTGTTACTGAAAGTGTATAATGTACAAGAATAAAGATAAAAAGTTAAATTAGTTTAATTGAAAACAAAAACCGACAGCATCTGACCATCAATGTCTTAAAGCTGTTTAATTAATACCACTTTAAATAACATCATATTATCACCTTTTGTTTATTATCTTGTTTGATTATTGCATCCCTAATTAACTTAATTACAAATACTAATTATGGGATCATCTGACCATGAACTGGCAATACTGTCAGGTGTTATATTTAAGGCGAAATGATGAACTACAACACTTGCTGCTGGTTGTGGGGTTTATTAATGGACGGATATGGTATGGAATAAACAGGAAACAATAAAGTGTGAATACTTAACATACAGGACTAGGAGTAACTAAAAACTAGACAAATACAATAAACAATCTACATGCTCGCACGTCATAATTTTAAAATGCAAATGTCTTAACAGAGCCAAGGTGTAAAAGCATCATAATTCTTTCAAATTATGATTCCTGTCTGCTTTCACTCGTGTGAAAGCCAAGTGCACTTTGTATTTAAGAGTTGAATGACTCAAGGTGCCAAGAGGACGAATGTGAGAAGCTTTGGTGAATTTGGCAGAGAATCGATGTTAGCACCCCTTCATGCACTGAGACTGATCGCTCACTCAGCCACTCACTCCTAACAAGCATGCACATTGTTCAGTACCCATGTACTTGACAACACAAAAGACAGCAACGTAAACATTGGAACAGACTTTAGGTAAACTAAATATAGCTCATTAAAGTGTAATTTGGTGACGGTCTGCATACACCAAAAACAAATTGGTACATAACACCATACCTGGGTCACAAACGTTTCAATTTGCTTGTCAGGTATATTAAATAATAACTTTAAATTTTCCTTATTGTAAACATAGAAAAGTTATTTTGGTAAATAAATCTAAATGTGATAGCTTATATCTATTTTGTTCTCATGTTGGAAAGGAATTTGCTAATAACATCTTACATAAATTTAAAAGCTGAAAATCAACCTTTTATATTCTCTTACCAGGTTGTAAAAACAGTGATGCTTACTACATAAATCAGGTGTGTGATATAAACTGAAGTTTAATGAATGTCTTGCTTAAGATGGAACAAAGAAATAACAAACGGTAACAGAAAGCTGGATGCTGCTCAATTACAGAAATTCTTTTCATCTTTTAGCTAGTGTACAATAACAATTAATCCTGTTATTTTCAATAGTTCAAGCAAGTGAAAGACCCACAACAGAGACTGAACTTTCCTCAAAATGAAAATTTGTTTGAAGAATGATAGTTGATGTCTCAAAAAATGTAAAATGGTGTATGATCTGCTGCACGCATGTCAAAATGTACAATATTATCTCAAACGCTTATGAGATTATAAAATCTTGAAATACACAATGGGTAGTTATTACTCCAAACGATCATTTGGCTTCTCTGGTCAGTTATGCTGCAAATGATCAATAGAATAACTATCCTGATGCTCCAACAGAATGTGATGCAGGCAACACTTAATATGAAACTATGTGATGATGCTTTGTCTCATTATATATTAATACCCAAATGAATTAAATTGTAGTATTTTTTACACCCTGTCAGAGAGGAGTGCTAAGCTTATTGCAGGTGAATATCTGTACAAAATCATGCATGATGGTCTTTTCTGTCTATATTATTCATGGTTGTCTCCTTTTATACGATTACAGCAACACCGCTTCACTTTTCAAAGCATCTAGGATGTTCTGAAGAGAGGTTCTGAAAACACGAGAAAATAAATATAATTGCACTATGGTATGTTTAAAATGTTAAAGTACTTAATACCAGAATGCTTTCTGTGAAATTTCTGTTGCAGTTTCTTGAGAAAAAGTTGCTTACCGATGCTTTGATACTTTTCTGCTAATTTAATTAAGCTATATCCAGTGGGTTTTGAAAAGGAGTTGTTCAAAGTTTGATATCTTGAATAAAAGTATCCATATTTAATGACAGATTCGGTGTTATCTTTACAAATTTGTAAGTCTGCCTGGATGCAGTGTGTTAAGTCTTGTTTTGATTTTTCTGGTTGTTTACAGCAGATGGACGATGGACAGGTTTTTCCATTTTTACCAGATAATCGTTAAAATGCATCAATCCAAACTGTGTCATCAAAACTAAACTGACATAGTTTGAACAATGCAAATTGCAAAATTTTAGCATGTATAACATTTTAAAGAATTCGGCGAGAAAGATAAACTGAGTAAATTATTACATGCTAAAATGCATATCATATATGATATCAATTATTCACATTTTTTTTCTTTGAAATTAAGTCGATTATAAAGCAACAAAAAATTTTGATGTTATAATGATATGATTTAACATATAATTTCACATTAATATTGTAGTATAAAACATGCTGCTAATCTTGTATGCAAATATCAGTGTTTGCAGGCCCAAAGTGGTAATTTCATTTCCTTTCTTTCCATCTTTCTTATAACGTTTCAAAACTTTATAATGCACAATCGAATTTGTAGACCCATATGAGAAATACCACACAATTTAGGTGACTTTGGCACATTCACATGCTTTCACTGGTCAGAACACAGATCACAAGATCAGCTTGCCAATGGACCTAAAACTGACAAAACATACTAAATTAGTATGCCATTTTAACTGTCAATGATACATTCTGTACCCACTCAGGCTGCAAAGCTAAAACAACACAATTGTTTCTTGCATATTATTATATTATTCAAATACAATTAAGACATTTACAATTAAGACAGTGGCCGAGTGGTTTAAAGCGCTCACCGTTACGGATCACTGCCATCTCACCTCTGTCTGCGCGAGTTCGAGTCTCAGGCTCGGCTAACGTGGGTACATGAGAAAGCCTGCCAGTAGCTTCTCGTGGGTCTGTGGTTCTTCAGGGTTCTTCCTCCACCAATTATACTGGTCGCCATGTATAGCCTATCTTGTGCTGAAAAATGTCGTTAAACCCTACAACAACAACAACAATTAAGACATTTGAAATTAAAAAGAGTGAAAAGAAAATTTGAACTGCATGTATTGATTATCTTATAAAGAACCATATAAAAGGTAAAACTTACATAACATCTACTATAGCATAAATTATATGGACAAAATAATGCAAAAGAATGAGAATGTTTGAGCCATTTGTATTATATGCAGTATGCGCTGATAATTAATAGCCCCGCCCCCTGATTTTTTTAATGTGCTGGCGCGCTTCATAAGTTTAAACTCTGTCAGCCAGGAGTTCAGAAAATTAAGACTTGTCAGTTGTAAAATATACATTGATGGAAATTTCATATAATTTTTCTCATGTATATCAGCATAAAGCATTTGGAAGATTATGAAATAAGTACTCCCTTAAATTTGAAACTTATTCATTATAACATTTGTTCACTCTAATAATCTTAGGATTCACTCAGATTTTAACAACCAAGATATTTCATACACACCCCTGACTCTGAAATCTCATGGAGACCCTTGCATTTGTAGAAGACCTGTATTCTGTTCAAATGTTTATACCAATACAATCCTGAGGTACAGTATTGAAAATAAAGTCATGAATGAATAATTTCATGGAGCAAACATTTTAGGAAACAATCTCAAATCCTCTTTATAAACAGACAAAGCTTTGTAACTATTCAAGGTCATCTTGCACCGCTGTGATAATAAGGGTTGTCACTTGTAAGCCTTTGCAATGCTATCAATGTCGAATAGAAATCAGTTAAAAGGATGTAATGTGTGTTTTTAGGGCTTGCATGCATTTCAAAGCTTGGCTGTAATTTTACAGTTAAATTTGATGTATTATCTGGTAAAGAGCAGGCAATGATTCCACGGTGCGTAACAATGGTAGCGCCAATTTTGTCTCTGTGTATATATAGGGATGTTTGGTTATTATATGAGGCATAAAGTTTATAGAATTTTTGATGCTCTAGTGGGTAAAAAACATTTCCAGGAATTCAAGATAAGACCATTTTTTCCGTTTAATCTTCGAGTGTTGAAACTAGCTCTATTTTTCAGTGATAACAAGACTTTCAAATTAGCTATTGTGGTGTACACATACTGGATTTCAGCCTGGCACTAATTTACGTTAGAACAAAGTACCATATATACTGGCATATAAGCAAATAAATTTAGGAAAAGAAAATAAAAGCCCGGAAGAATGGGGGTGGTCAGATTATCTGCATGACAATGTCTACATTTTAAAATATTTAAGTTTTTTTGTTGACTACCAGTATATATCCTTGTTGCAGATCACTGAAGATGAGATCAAATGCCTAATGTGAACCTTTAGGACCTCCTGTACTAAAATCCCATTATAAGATGACCATCCATTCAGATGGAGTAATAATAACAATACTTTTCAATATGGCTAGTCTTATTTGTCATCTTATGTGCACTATTTAATGTTTTACCTATTCAGTTTGGGGGGAGGGTTTATATGCGAACAGGTTTATACTTGACTGACACCGTTTTCATTTAGGATTTGGTGAAAACATCTTTGAGGGAAAGTAGTGACAACAAGATTGCTGAGACAGTCATCATGACAGCCATTGGATGTATGACTGGTGCCGTTTTTATTTAGGACCAACTAAGTATCTCAAGAAGTCATTTTGACGTAGACATCTTGCTGTAGACGAGTAAAGCTAACAATATTATATGACCTTCCATTCAGGAGGAGTAGTAATAACAATACTTTCTAGATGGTTAATATGGCAGCCATATTAGATGTCAGATAGGCACCATTTTCATTTTAAGATCAACTGAATATCATATAAAGTCCTCTGCCGAAAACCACCAATCAATTCCAGTTCCAGTAGAGTTTTGATAATAAGAATTCAAAAATGGCTGCCATGGGGTCATATTGGAGGTCAGATTAGCAACATTTTTAATTACAACCAGTTAGACATCATGCCAAATCTTTTCGTGAAAACTCTATGGTGATATGACCATACACTCTAGAGAAGTGGCAATAACAAAATGAAATCAAGTTGGTTACTTATTCCTTATTCCCGATTCAAATATTTTCACATACATTTGAATATTTATTCCTTATTCTAACCGAGATTTTTTATTTATTCATTATTCCCAATTCAGTTTGTAATTGGTTACCACTTAGTTAATGCAGATGAAAGCTCTTTAGGGCATGCATTGGTGTAACTCTAACCTGACTGGAGAAATAGTGCTATATAAAGCTGAATATAGACAGATCACGGACTTTATGTAGGTATGGTTTAGGATATTGATAAGAATATGTGTTTAGTAATTTGATATAAGATTAATTAGTTGTGTTAGTCATTTGGGTCGTGTCTTGTGATGCATGGCGTTAAGTATTAGTACTCGGGTTCGGAAAGCTTACTAATGACTCCAGCAAAAGGAAAACCACAAAAAATCCCATACAAGTGTGAAACTAGAGATTTCTCTTGTGTGGTCGTCGTGTCCTTAGAGGAGAATTATGTGGAGTATTTACGAGTTTAAGAAGCCTTCAGTTGACATTGAATACCGTCCTGAAGTCCTTGGAACTGGGGAACTTAGCACACTTGTAACCGATTTCTAGAAATTGTTGTAACATAAAGGGGTGTGGAGGGCGGGTAATGCTCATACCGCAAGAAGATTATATCTTACTTATACAGTTTGGTCGTTAAGTATCACCTTTAAAGAGATTTGTCAAGGACCCATCTTGACATGTTATCTCTAGAGAATAGTATAGTCACGAAAGAAGTCCTGAGGAATTTCATTGAGCCGATTTCGAGAAATCCAAAAAAAAAAATGTTCTGGCGAATTTCGTCGAGAGGAAACAGCTAAATAAGGGACTCCGTATGAGTACCTGGTATTAACCCCCTCCCTCCGAAAAAAACCCAACAAAAACCACAACAACACACAAATGTTAATAGAGTGTATCGATAGTTTGTACTAATTGAACACCTCCTAAGAGGATTTTGATTTCAACGTCCCTTGCAATAGTATCTAAATAGGTACACATTCTAACAGAAGAAAAAGTTTTTTAAAAACAAAAATTAATCGAGGCGATTTCGAGAAACCTATGGCAAGATGGAGGTCACGTAAAGACACATGCCTTAACATTATGTCTTTATACAGTTTTGACATGGAATCTTCTTTGATATTTTATCTCTATGGAATAGAGTCAACTCTCGAAGGAAGTCCTGACTAATTTCATCGATAGCAAACCGCGATAAAAGGTGCTTCCGATGGGTACCGGGTATGAAAAACACGCAAATATTAATAGACTGAATCAAGAGTTTGTACTAATTGAACCTATATTTAGAGTATTTTGATTTCAACGCCTGTTGGACATTTCCTGGTTAGGTATCCGTGCTAAAAGTATATAAAATTTATTTAAATAAATAAGTCGAATCGATTTCGAGAAAGTTGAGGACAAATAAAGGCGGTCGGGTACGACACATTCTGTGTGAAAATTTTATTTTACGTATATATTTGGGCCACTGAGTCCTTTCTTTATAGAGTTTGACATAGACCCTTCTTTGACATTTTATCTATACGGGGATTGAGTCCATCCACGAAAGAAGTCATGACGAATTTCGTCCAGAGGAAGCGGATATAATGGACGCCAGATGGGTACCGGGTATGAAAAACACGCAAATGTTAATATATCGCATCAATAGTTTGTATTAATTGACCCCTTACTTATAGGATTTTGATTTCAACGCCTCTCATACAGTATCTAAATAGGGCCCCATTCTAACAGCAGGAAACGTTTGAAGAAAATTCGCCGATCCGATTTCGAGAAATTTGATGCTAGAGAAAGGAGGTCGAGTACAACATATACCGTTGTACACTTGGGCCATTACGTCCCCTCTGTAGAGTTTTGATATGGACCCTTCTTTAATATTTTATCTCTAGGGGATAGCGTGCATCCACAAATAAAGGTCTCACGAATTTCGTCGTGTGGTAACAGCGAAATAAGGTGTCCGACGGGCACCGGGTGTGAAAAACATTCAAATATTCATAGGCTGTATCAATAGTTTGTACTAATGGAACATCCACTTATAGGAGTTTGATTTATACGCCTCTTGGACACTATCTAGCTAGGGATCCGTTCTAACAGCAGGAAAATTCAGAACAAAATTGGTGGAGCTAAATTTGAGACATTCGTGACTAGATAATGGAGATCGTGTACAACACATGCCGTACGATTATATCTTACGTTACATTTGGGACACTACATCACCTTTTGATTGAGTTTTGACATAGACACTTCTTTGATATTTTATATTTTGGGGATAGAGACCACCCACAAAGGAAGTCCTGATGAAATTTCGTCGAAAGGAAACAGCAAAACAATGAGCGCCATATGGGTACCGGGTATGAAAAACACGCAAATATTAATAGATTGTATCATTAGTTTGTACTGATTGTACTCCAATTTAGAGGATTTCGATTTGAACGTTTCTTGGAGAGTATCTAAATAGGGGCCTGTTCTTACTGTAGCAAAAGTGTAAATAAACTTCTTCTAGCCAATTTCGAGAAATTCGCAATTGGAGAAATATGGTTGAGTACAACACATGCAGTCAGAAGATGACATTATACCTAATCAGTCAGGCCATTACGTCCCATCTTAAGAGTTTTGACATGGACCAATCTTTGATGTTTTATCTCTGGGGGATAGATCCGTTCACGATGGAGGTCCTGACTAATTTCGTCAAGAGGAAACGACCAAATAAGGGGTGTCCGATGGGTATCGAGTATAAAAACCAGGCAAATGTTAATAGATTGTATAACTAGTTTGTACTGATTGTTCTCCAGCTTAGAGGATTTTTATTTCAACGTCTCTAAGACATTATCTAATTAGGGACCCGTTCTAACAGTAATCAAGGTTTGAAGAAAATTTGCAGAGCCAATTTCGAGAAACTAGCGGTTTGATAAAGGAAGTCGAGCAGAACACATCCTATAAGATTATATCTTACGTTTACATTTGGGCCATAAAGTAACCTTTTCAGTGAGTATTGATATGGAACCTTCTTTGATATTTTACTTCTAGGGGATAGCGACCACCAACGACGAAGTCCTGGTGTATTTCGTTGAGAGGAAACAACGCAATAAGGGGTGCCCTATATGTCTCGTGTATGAAATACACGCAAATGTTAATAGATTATATCACTAGTTTGTACTAAAAATACTCCAACTGAGATGATTTTGAATTCAACGTCTCTTGGTCGGTATTTAAACGGGGACCCGTTCCAACAGTATGAAAAGTTTGAAGAAAATTCGTCGAGCCGATTTTGAGAAATTTTTGGCCTAGATGGGGAAGTCGAGTACAACGCTTGCCGTCAGAAGATGAGATCATTGATATATTGTTGTTCCATTACGTCCCCTCTAAAGAGTTTTGACATGAACCTTTCTTTGATATTTGATCTCTAGGGGATAGAGTCCATCCACAAAGTGAGTCCTGACGAATTCGTCAAGAGATAGGAACGAAATAGGGGGTGAACGGTAAGTACCGGGTATGAAAAGCACCTAAATGTTAATAGATTGTATCAGTAGTTTGTACTGATTGTGCTCCAACTTAGAGGAGTTTGATTTCAACGTCTCTTGGACAGTATTAAATCAAGGACCCGTTCTAACAGTTGCAAAGTTTTGAAGAAAATTCGTCGAACCAATTTCGAGAAATTTGCTGCTAGATAAAAGAAGTCGAGCAGAACACACGCCTTAAGATTATATCTTACGTTTACTATTGGGCCATTACGTCACCTCTTTGTACTGTTTTGACATGGACCCTTCTTTGATATTCTATCTGTAGGGGATAGAGTCCACCTACGAAGGATATCTTGACGAATTTCGTCGACAGGAAACAGCGAAATAACTGGTGCCTTATGTGTCCCGGGTATGAAAAACACGCAAATATTAATAGATGGTATTTATACTTTTTACTAATTGTACTCCAGCTTAGTGGACTTTGTTTTCAACTGCTCGTGGACAGCTTCTAATTAGTGATCCGTTCTAAAAGTAGTAAAAATTAGAAGAAATTTCGTCGAGCCAATTTCGAGAATTTCGCGACTAGATGAAGGAGGTCGAGTACAATACATGCCATAAGAAGATGATATCTGATGTATTCAGTTGGGGTATTGCTTCCCCTCTGAAGAGCGTTGACATGGGTCGTTTCTTCGATATGTTATCAATAGGGGATAGAGTCCATCCACGATGGAAGTCCTGACGAATTTTGTCCAGGGGAAACATGGAAATTAAGGGCGTCCTATGGGTACTGGGTATAAAAAATCAAATCTTTATATATTTGTATCAGTAGTTTGTACTAATTGAGTTTCTAGTTAGAGCAGTTTGATTTCAACGCCTCTTTGATATTATCTAGTTAGGAACCCGTTCTTAAAGTACGAAAAATTTGAAGAAAATTCGTCGAGCCCATTTCGAGACATTCGCAGCTAGATGGAGGAGGTCGGGAACAACACATACCGTAAGAAGATTGTATCCCATGAAAACAATTGAGCCATTACTTCCCCTCTTTAGAGTTCTGACATGGACCCTTCAATAATATTCTGTCTATAGGGGATAGAGCACATCCACGAAGGTATTCCTGACGAATTTCGTCGAGAGGAGTCAGCGATATAAGGCGGAGTAGGTTATACGAGCCGGGTGCGAAAAAAACGCAAACGTTAATTGATTGTATCAATAGTCTAATAATTGTACTCCAATTTAGAGGATTTTGATTTCAACGTCTCTTGTATAGTATCTAAATCAAGACCAGTTCTAACAGTATGAAATGTTCGAAGAAAAGTCTTCGAACCGATTTCGAGATTTTGTGGATAGAGACGGGAGTTCGGGTGATACGTTGTCTCTCGAGTATAAAGTCCACCAAAGAAGGAAGTCCTGACGAATTTCGTCGACAAGAAACAGCGATATAAAGGGCGCCTAATGAGTGTCGAGTATGTACAACATGAACATGTTAATAGATTGTTTCAATAATTTGCATTAATTGTACTCCTACTTAGGGAATTTTGATTTCATCGTCTCTTGGGCAGTATTTAAACAGGTACCCGTTCGAGCAATACGAAAACTTTCATAAAAATTCCTCGAGCTGAATTCGAGATATCAGCGGCTAGGTGAAGGAGGTCTGGTACAATACATGCCGTAAGAAGATTATGCCTTACGTTTACATTTTTTCCAATGCGTCCACCCATTCTAGAGTTTTGACATAGAACGTTATTTGATATTGTATCTCTAGTGCATAGATTCCATCCACGAAGGAAGACCAGTTTACCTTTGTGGAGTGAAATCAGCGAAATAAGGGGCGCGCTATGGGTACAGGGTATGGCAAACAAGCAAATGTTAACAGACTGTATCAATAGGTTATACTAATTGTACTAGCGGATTTTGATTTCAACGTCTCATGGACATTACAAAAGTAGTGATCTGTTCTAACAGTAGGAAACATTAGAAGAAACTTTTTCCAGCCTATTTCTAGAAAATCGCGGCTAGATAAAACAATTAGGTTTCCCTTTGAGCCATTACGTCCCCTCTTTATTCAGCTTTTGCATGGACCCTTCTTTGATATTTTAACCCTAGGGTATAAAGTCCACTAACAAAGGACGTCCTGACATTTTGTCAAGAGAAAACAGCAAAATAAGGGCGCACTATGGGTGTCGGGTATGAACAATACGAAAATGTTAATAGATCAATCATTTGTGCTAATTGCACTCCTGATCATAAGACTGATTTCGACTTCTCTTGGACAGTATCTAATGATGGACGCGTCCTAGCAATAGGAAAATTTTCAAAAAATATTCGTCTATCCGATTTCGAGAAATGTGCGGCTAGATAAAGGGGTTCGGGTCGAACACATGCCTTAGGAAGATTATATCTTAAGTATACTGTTGGGACATTCCTCTCCTTCTTAAAAAGTTTCGACATAATACCATTCAATGACATTTCATCTCGATTGGACCTAGGAAGCAAGTCCTGACGAATGTCAAGGAGAGGAATCATCCCAATAAGGGGCATCCTAAGGGTACCGGGTATGAAATACACACATAATATAGATCGACTTGAGCAATAATAAATTATAATTTGTACTAACTCAACACAGACATTGAGGGTTTGATTTAAACGCCTCCTGGAAAGTATCTAGCTAGGAATCTGTTCCAGCAGTTGAGAAAATTGAAGAAAATTCGTCGAGCCGATTTGGAGAAACTCGCTGTTATACAGAGGAGTTTGAATACAACACATGTTGTATGGAGATTATAACTTGCGTACACCCATGGTTATTAAGTCCCGTCTTAAAAGAGGTTTGACATGTACCTTTCTTTGAGAATTTATGTCAAGGGATAGAATCGACCCGCGAAGGGGCGCCCTATGGGTACTGGGTATGAAAAACACGCACAATGTGGATCCATTGGATCAATCATTTTTAATTTGACAACTACCTAGATGATTTTGTTTTCAACACTTCGTCGGCGGTATCTAGATTTGTATGTGTTCCAACAGTATGAAAATGTTAAAGAAAATTAGTCGAGCCGATTCCGGGAAACGTTTGACTGTATAACGGGTTTGGGTACACTGCATGCCGTAAGAAAATTATATCTTCTTATAGAGTTGGGACAATATGTTCTCTCTTTAAAGAGTTTTGAAATGGACCCTTCCTGAAGATTTTATCTCTGTTGGATAGAGGCGACCAATGAAGGAAGTCCTGACGAATTTCGTCGACAAGAATCAGCGAAATTAGGGGATCCCTATGGTTACTGGGTATGAAAACACATGCACAATGTGGACAGACTGGTTCAGTATGTTTTACTATTTGAACCTCTTTAAGAGGATTTTGATTTCATCGCTTCTTCTGCGATATCTAACCCGGTATCGTTTCCAACAGGAGGAAAAGTTTAAAGAAACTTCGTAGAGCCGATTTCGAGATTTTCTCGGCTAGATAAAGAAGTTGGGTATCACATATGCCGTAAGGAAATTATATCTTACGTGAAAAGTTGGGATATTACGTACCACCCTAAAGAGTTTTGACATTTACCCTTCTTTGACATTTTATATCGAGGTGATAGAGGCGATCCACGAAGTAATTTTCGTTTCATATAAGCTAATTTTAGTTTCGTTAACGTTTATGTTCAATTTTAAATGTTAGCGGACTTTGCAATGCCGTCTAGCGTCTTAATTTTCGTCACGTGATACTGCCTGGATATATATAGTACCAACTCTTGCTGAGATGGTGGTGTGTTATGAAGCGGTATTGTGTAAAGACGTCCCCTTGCATGTGAATCAGTATAACCACCTGCCGGAGCAAGCACATTTGGTCGTAGTTCTCCGAACAGGAAAAGGCCAGGCGGGTGAATTTAAAAAGTATAGGGACAAGGACATTTGTCCACCAGGATACAGGCGCTACAAGCCTCGTCCCAGAAACGAGGAAATCTTGCTACAATACACATTTTAACTGATGATATCTTTTGTCACATCATTTCGCACTGTTAGTCTCTCTGTGTGTCGATCTTGATCGAGTAACGACGCGCGACCACGACCTTGCCGGCGACACAGTCAGTTACACAGCAGGCTACTATGCGACCAAGTCGGCGACACAGTCGACAACTCTGCGACTCACTCGGGGACCTAGACGACGACTCTGCGACCAAGTCAGCGACACAATCGTCGACTCTGCGACCCAGTCGGCGACTCTGCGACCAAGTCTTTAGACCCAGTCGGCGACTCTGCGACCAAGCTGGCGAACCTGTGGGTGATTATGTGACTAGTCAGCGACACAGTCGGCGACTCTGCAACCAAGTCTTTAGACATAGTCGGAGACTCTGCGACCAAGCTGGCAAACCTGTCGGTGATTCTGCGACACAGTCACCGACACAGTCGACTACTCTGCAACCAGGCGGCTTCTCTGAGACCAGTCGGTGACCCGACGACCACAGGACACCAATTCGACGACTCTGCAACTCAGACAACCCAGTCGGCGACTCTGCCACTCAATCAGCGACCCAGTCGGCGTCTCGGCGGAACAGTCGGCAACACAGTCGATGATTCTGCAACTCACTCGGAGACCCAGTCGGTGACTCAGCGACCCAGTCGACGACTCCACGACCCACTCGGCTCTCTGCAAACAAGTCAGCGACCCAGTCGGCGACCTGGCAATCCAGATGACGATTCAGCGACTCTGTTGACGACGCAGTCGCCGACCACAGGACACCCAGTCGGCGACTCAGTGATCCAGCGACTCAGTCAGCGACAAAAAGCCAGAAATAAGACGGTATGCCGCTGGGGTAGAAATCTGCCGCACTCTGGAGCACCAGTCCTCAGAGAGATGCAGCGGGGTATCACTCCAAATACAAAGACCTGTCCTAAAGAACCCGAGATAGCAAGACTCGGTATAGTGTAGCCGAGGGAGTTCTCGCTACAATAATTTAACCCAATTAAAACCTACTTAGAGGATTTTTATTTCAACACCTCCTCGACGGTTTCTAGGTAGGTGTGTGTTCGAACAGTAGGCAATGTTTGGAGAAAATTCGATGAGCTAACTTCGAGACATTTGCGGCTATATAAAGGGGATCGGGTAAAACAAATGTTGTAAGAAGATTTTTACGTGCACAGTTTGGAAATTACGTACCCGCGTTAAAGAGTTTTGACATGGAGCGTTCATTGATATTTTATTTCTAGGAGATAGTCCACCTACGAAGGAAGTCCTGCCCAATTTAGTGGACACGAAACGGCGAAATAAGAGATGCCTTATGGGGTACCGACTATGAAAAACACGTAAATGTTCATTAACTGTATCAATAGTTTGTTCTCATGGAACCCTTACTAAGAGGATTTTTATTTCAACGCCTCTTGTACAGTATCGAAACAAGACCCATTTCTAACAGCAGAAAAAGATCAAAGAAAATTCATCGAGCCGATTTCGAGAAACTCGCGACTAAATAAAGCAAGTCGAGCAGAACACAAAAGCCGTAAGATTATATCGTACGTTTACATTTGGGAAATTACGACCACTCTTTATACACGAACACTTCATTGATATTTTATCTCTAGGAGATAGAGTCCACTGACGATTGAAGTCCTGACGAATGTCATGGAGACGAAACAGCGAAATAAGGGGTGCCTTATGGGGTACCGGCTATGAAAAACACGCAAATGTTAATAAACTATCAATGGTTTGTACTCACGGAAC
Source organism: Megalonaias nervosa (assembly GCA_016617855.1). Lineage (NCBI taxonomy): Eukaryota > Metazoa > Mollusca > Bivalvia > Unionida > Unionidae > Megalonaias > Megalonaias nervosa. Next base: position 96,211 of record JAECUM010002355.1, read on the forward strand.
CCTTACTTACAGGATTTTAATTTCAACACCTTTTATACAGTATTGAAATAACGCCCCTGTCTAACAGCAGAAAAAGGTTAAAGAAAATTCGTCGAGCCGATTTCGAGAAACTCGCGACTAAATAAAGGAGTTCGAGCAGAAAACATCCCGAACGATAATATCTGATGTTTACATTTGGGCCGTTACTTCTACTCTTTATACAGTCTTGACTAAACCACTACACCAGACATCAGTAGGAGTGAAAAAATCTACGTCAGAGAATTTTGATCTACTGGAGGTCCCGATGAACACAATAAGGTGATTCATGTCTATGGCGTCGTAAAGATTTGTGCAATTCAATAGCTCAACATTTCTCACATACTGGGCAAGGTTCGCCAGAGCGCATAGGACGGTGTCGTCTGTATCTCTGCGAGCGTCTGAAGCTGTCCACCGGCATGGCCTACATGCCGTGATCCGATCTATTTCAATTACCAGCTGCGTAGAAACAACGCCGTCTATACCAGTACACCAGGCTTCAGGTCGTTGTCGAGCGCAATTAGCATCGCAATCGGACCGTCAGACATTTTCTGAACAGACAGTAGTGGCCGACGTCGCGGACAAGGCGGAAGCAGGCGACCATCCTCTCGAGCCACAACCATCCAATGGGTCACGCAGTTTTGCGAGTTGCCGAGGTTGACAATGCCGACCTTTGTACACCTCGCTATGGCAGACGCGTCAGCTCGTCGCGCATGCAGACACCAGAGAAATGTTTTCGGCTGGGCGAGCCAGAGCCGGTTGAAGTTGGAGATGGTGCTCGCCGTTGCCCCAGGCGCTTGCCTCCAACACGGCAGTTGATGAACTTTAGGGCCAACCCAACTAAGGCGCCTAGTGGCGGCCTTGAAGGTCGATAATGCGCCGCGGTCACCGCCGCCCTGGCAACAATAGCCAAGAACGTGAGACGAGCAAATAGGGGAATCGAAAAAGATACCGACTTCTTTGCGATCGAAGACGGTACGGAAAATTGCTTTGTAGGCCACCCGTATGCGCATGTCCACGGTGACCCTCAGCATTATTGGACGCTAGAGCTTGACCGCAGGCTGTCATCCCGGCCAATTCTTCCAGGCTGCGAGATTCTCCAATTGTTAGAGGGTGAGGACTTCAAAATGTCTTTTTGTAGGGCATAACATGCATGTATATACCATAGGTGGACATGAAATTTTTTTTGCGGCTGAAACTTGAAAAACCGTCTTTAGTTCTCCACCGCAAGAGAAAGGCTGAATATGTGATCTCCTTATATTCTTTGTTATACATAAAATATATTGAGCTCCATATCTCTAGAAATCGGCCCAACAAATTTTCAATAAATCTATCCTGTGATAGAACGGATCCATATACAGAAACTCTTCAAGAGGCGGTGAAATCAAACTTCTCGAAGTGCATTATCTGTAGGTACAAAATATTGATACAATCGATAGCCACTGAAACTGTTTTTTATATCCGATACCCAGAAATTGCCCCCCCCCCCCATTTCACTGATTCCTCTCACTTCAAGATTTACTTCGTGGTTTCAACATATTCCCAGACATAAAATCTTAAGAAGGGCCAATGTAAAACTCTTTATAGGGGTATTCAAGGGGCCACATTTTAATCAGACACCTGCTTCGCAAAGTTGTACTAAAATCTGTTAAAGGGCTATAACGCTTCAATACTGCGGGTATCCATAACGACCTTCCTATTAATCCCATATTTCTCGATTAATGCTATGAATACATCTTGTAGGAGTCTCGATTCTATATATAAAATGTCAAAGAAGGGCCCATGTCAAAGATGCTTAAAGAAGGGACGTAAGGACCTAACTGTATACGTAAAATATAATATTCTCACGCCATGTGCTGTACCACATTTATCTAGCCGTGAATTTCTCGAAAGCGGCTGGACGAATTATTTATGTTTTCTACTGTGGCAACAGATCTCAAGATAGATACTGTCCAAGAGGTTTTGAAATCCAAATCCTGTAAGTAGAGGTCAAATGACTAAAATTATTGATATATTAGATGTACAATGAACATGTTTGTTCAAACCAAGTACTCATAGGGTTCCCCTTAATTCGCTGATTCCTCCGAAGAAATTCGTCGTGTGTCGACGCTGAACCCTGGAAATAAAATGTACAAGAAGGGTCCATGTCAAAACTCAGTAACAGTCTTCTTACGGCATGCGTTGTATCCAACCGCTTTATCTAGCCGACAATTTCGTGAAATTAGTTCAACAAATTTTCTTCACACTTTTCCTACATTTGGAACACATACACAGCTAGATATTCCCGAAGAGGCTTTGAAATAAAACGTCTCTAAGTCGGAGTTCAATTAGTAAACACTTATTGATACAATTAATGCACATTCTGCGTGTTTCTCATACTTGCACCCGCAGGGTGACCCTTATTTTGCTGATTGCTCTTCACGAAATTCATTAGGACTTCCATCGTAGGTAGACTCTATCCATTAGAGATAAATATCAAATAAGGATCCATGTAAAAACTCTGTAAACATGGGACGTTATGTCCAAACTGTACACATAACATATTATCTTCCAACGGCATGTGTTGTAACCAAACCCCTTTATCCAGCCGACAAATTCTCTTCAAACTTTTCCAACTGTTCGAACTAATCCCACACCAGATAGTTTCCAAGAGGCGATCAAATCGAAGTCCCCTAACACATTGCCCAGTTAGTTCAAGTTATACCCCAATTCGAGCCACATTTTCCGTGTTTTTCATAGCCGGTACCCACTAAGGTGCCCCTTATTTTGCTGTTTCGTCTCCACGAAATTGGGCAGGAATTCCTTCGTATGTGGACACTATCTCCAAAATATAAATTATCAATCAAGGGTTCGTGTATAATGAGTGGCTGTAGTGGCCCAAATGTAAACGTACGATATAATCTTACGGCTTGTGTTCTGCTCGACTTCCTTTTAGTCACGAGTTTCTCGAAATCGGCTCGACGAATTTTCTATAAACTTTTTCTGGTGTTAGAAAGAGGTCTTATTTCGATACTGTATAAAAGGCATTGAAATCAAAGTCCTCTCAGTAAGGGTTCCATGAGAAGAAACTATTGATACAGTTTATGAACATTTGCGTGTTTTTCATAGCCGGTACCACCTAAGGTGCCCCTTATTTGCTGTTTACACATACAACGTAAGAAGTACATCGTTTCTCCTTATTATAGTTTCTTAACGTAGCGGTAGTATTTCACGCCTTGAAAATATATTACTCAAACATCAGGTACTGGGAACTAGTTTACTTGCGATACCTCAGGCCAGTCAAATCATTCTTTAGAGTTTCATTTCGCCTGTAACCTTGAACCATATCTACCATCATAGACACAATGCAAACCGTCTCCAGACAACGGAACCATCCCTTCTCATTTGCTCTGTTGTACAATTTACCAGTGACTCATCACAAGTTCTGCACATGGACTCACATAATCGTTCCATAAATTAGGTTTTAATTGGGACTACACAGCCCCAGGGACACTTATGTGACTCTGACCTGAACTCACTATAAAATTTAACTATGCCGTCCTGGAATCTGAACAGAACTGCAATCTGTGACATTTGCCAGTAGCAACTGGCTAATTAGTCGGGTTGAGGACACCGACTTCCCACAATCAAACAAGTGATCACTAAAATCTATCAAATCCTTCAAATGGAGAGCTATATGCAAATGGCGGATACTCCAAAATTTATTACAATATCAAAGATGTGTCTTTGTAAAAGCTATATAAGGTTGGGACTTATTAGCCCAAATGTAAACGTAATATAAAGTCTTACGTCGCGTGTTGTGCTCTACTAATTTAGCTAGCCGAGAATTTCTCGAAACTGGCTTGACGTGTTTTCTTCCACTTTCTGTTACCATTATTTCGATAATATCCAAGAGGCGTTGTAATCAAAATCCTCTTAGTAGAGGTTCAATTAGTGATATGCAATTTTGATACAATCTATAACATTTTAGTGTTGTTCATACCAGGTACCCATCGTTGTTACTTATCGACGTTATTCGTCAGGACTTCCATCGTGGGTGGACTCTATCGTACAGAGACAAAATATCAGAGAAGGTCCATTGTCAGAACTCTTTAAAGAGGAAACATAGAGTTCTATCTATATACATAAGGTATAATCTTCTGATCGCATGTGTTGTGTCCGACCTCTTTCATCTAACTGCGAATTCGTCGAAATCGTCTCCACGAAGTTTCTTCTAAGGTTTCCTACTGTTGGGATCAGTCACTCTTTACGGACTTTCAAACAGTGGTTGAAATCAAAATTCTCTGAACTAGGGTTCAAGCATTGCAAAGTGTGGCCACAATCTGTTTTCCGCTTGCATTAGACAAACACCGTCAGAAATGTTTTTGGGAGTCAAATATATCTCTGTGTAGAAGATATCCTACAATAATAAATGTCAAAATCATTTTAGTGGTGAACAGATATTTACTGAAGCCGTAATCGGCTAAAGGACTTTTTTACAACTATCATATATTAATCTCCGGATTCCAAGAAATCGGGTCTACGAATTTTCCTTAAACTTTTCCTACAGTTGGAAGAGATCCCTAACTAGATATTGTCCGATAGGCGTTGATATCAATATCTTCTAGTTAGTGGTTCAATAATTACAATCGTTTCCATCGATCAAATTGTGCATCTTTTCATACCCGGTGCTAGTAGGTTGTCCCTTGTTTCGCTGATTCCTCTCGATGAGATTCGTCAGGACTTCTTTCGTGGCTCGACACTATCCCCTAGAGATAAAATGTCAGAGAAAGGTCCATGTCAAAGCTCGTTAAAGAGGAGACGTATTGGCCCACCTGTATAAGTAAGATACAATCTTCTTGCGGCATATGTTGTACTCTCGCCCCCTCCCTTTACGTAGCCACAGTTTCTGGAAATCGGTTAAACGAAATTTTTTAATGACTTTGGCTTCTGTTGGAACAGATTCCTGAATAAAAACTGTCCATCAGACGTTGCAATGGACATCATTTCGGTACGGGTTTAATTCGTACTAAGTATTGATAGATTTGATCTACACTGAGCGTGTTTCATACACCTACCCTTATATCCAGGTCCAGAGACTTCAAGACAACAATCGATGTCAACTGATGGCTTCCTAAACCCGTAGATACTTGAAATTATCCTCTAAGCACATTATGAACACATAAGAGAAATCTCTAATTTCACACTTTTGTGTTTTTTATGTGGTTTCACGTTTACTTGAGTCATTAGTAAGCTTTTCGAATCCGAATGCTATTAGTTCGGCCATGCACAGCAGGACGCGACCCAAATACCTAACACAACTGATTAATCCTCTCTCAAATTACTAATTATGTATACCCACCAATATCCTAACACCTTCCTACACGTAGTCCGGGATTTGTCTCTAGTCAGCTTCATATAGCTGGCACCAAAGTACACTCTTATTTCTCTAACTGGGTTAGAACAACACCAATGCATGCCCTGAAGTGCTTTTAATTTTCAATAAGTAAGTTATAACCAATTACTTATTGAACTGTGAATAAAGAATGAATAGCCAAATGGATGTTAATAAGGAATAAGTAACCAAATGTAAGTAGAAACTTATTCCTTATTCAATCGGTAACTGGTTACTTATCCCTTATCCAATCGGGAATAAGGAATAAGTAACCAACTTGACGTCAATCAATAACAAGATGTTCAGGATAGAGGCAGAGGTGGAAATATTGGATGTCAGATTGGCACCATTTTCATTTAGGATAACAAAACATGTGCTAATGGATGGACGCGATTAGGTTCAAAAGACAACATACAATCCCATTGGCATTTCTGGTCAATGACCACCAGAGCTAAACAAATTGGCATCACATTTTTCAGCAAAGGCTCAAACACAGAAAGTGTCTTACATGGGCATAAATTACATGAATTATAATTATATGACATTCAAGACTACCATATCTTAGTATTTAAAATCTCTCTCTCCCTCTCAATCTATGCTGTGAATTGAGCTACAGTTTATTTTTCTTTTTAAAAAAAAGATATGTAATACATTTATATGCTGTGCGCGCATAATGATTTTTGGGAAAATCCAAGTTCACACAGTGGACATTAATCCTTTCACGATGCGTCCATCACAGATTTTACATCGTAGTCATCGTGGATTGCCCACATCATTAATTCCCCATCTGCAAGTTATCCATGTCTGGTAAGTGCCGATGGTGGAGAACTCTAGTCATTTTGTACGGAAACAATTGTTCTTCTTTCAATCAGTGATCATGACTTTGTACCTTTTGACCATAAAATCAAAAGTGTTCTTTCCCAGTCAGTGACCTTGGCATTTGAGCTTTTGAGCCTGAAATGATTGCATTGTTTCTCACCACAGGTGCAAGCAATCTTTAATGTCTGGTTACTTTAGATAGCGGACAACTCGAGTTAACAGGGGAAAATAAATTTGCCACTGTTAGCTCATATGACGATGTGCTGAGATAAAGAAAAAATATGTATTTTATTTGACACTACAGGACAGTTAGCTTAAATAAAGACAAGCGTTTAAAACTAGTCTGATATACATTTGTATGTTGATCACTTATATTTGTGTAGTATAATCGACAATCTGCTAAGTACTGTACATGTATGTGAAAAAAAAAAACATGAATTCAAGCACAGGGCACAACATTGTTAGAAATTCATGTATCAGTCATCAAATAAGTAATTTAATGTGTTTTCAGACAACTAAAGAAGTAATTAATTTTTTGTCATCCAAAAACTGAGTTAAAAATTGCAATATGATCTAAATTGTAGCAGTGTTAGAAACAAATTAATGCCTTTCACTTTTATGATTTAATAAAAACAGCAGTGACTAACCAAATGTTACACGATATAAAGTCCTCTTCAACTGGACTCTTCGCCTTTGATAATTATAAATACAATATATATTCTGCAAGGTTACAGACTGCAGACTTGGTTCATTTGCAAGAACATATGTCCTGCTGACTGGGCACATTCATCAGTGTCACAGATCTTCCAAGGTAATTCGTTGCAGCATTAATTTTCGTCCATTGATCACCGCCTACACTGTCACACTGCAGCTTCAGGAAGAACTGCAAACACGTGTAAATGTATGCATACAGTTCTGTAAATTAATGTAATTCAAGGACTTCTGTTGTTATTTATGTTCTCTGAATTTGAAGCAGAAAGCACCAAAACTCCATTCTTAACATTACTGTCGTTGTGTAGGTGCTAACTGTGGCTTTGTGAGAAGATCATGGAAACCAGAGAAAAGAAAGGTAAATATTCACATTAAAACATCTTTTATCCTAACCCTTGTCATAAAGTCTTTTGGATTTTCAAACCAAATATATATATATATGCCCACCTCTACCTAATATAATGAAACCTCATTCGTCCTGAGAATTTCCGCATCTAAAGAGGACTATGACATATCTCTACACCACCCCGTCTTTGGAATCTTTCCTTATCTAATGAAATGGACAGACTTAAAGAGCATACAATTATCTCTTCACAGCCCCCTACCTCTCAAAAAGGATGATGGTATTAATGTAAAGAAAAACCAATACAGTTTCAAGAAAGGACTCAATTGACTTTATCCTCTAAAAAGTAATAAAACATTGTAAAATATATAAAAACATTTGATAGTTTATCACTGTCATAAAATTTAACAATATCTTTAATTACGCAGATGGATACCCCTATGCCATCATATGCACTTATCATCATGATATCATGTGCCAAAATGGTTATGGAATGCTAGAACAAATGCAGTTTACCCACAAATATTCTCTTTTTGTACAACGGAGCACATACAATACTCACCGAGATATTTTGCTGGATGGTATTTGAGGCTAATGACACAACATAAAAAACTATGTTGATAAAAGCACTCAGTATTAAAAATGCGATAATCATTCTTCACTGATATTCAAAAGATGATCTAAGATACACAAAAATACATGTCAATTTCCAAAAATAAACTGAAAAAGGATATTCAAGTATGAACATCTAAATAATACGAGGCTGGAAAATGTTAATAACTTGCATATTTTGCACACAACGTTTTAAAGCTCCACTAGCTGTGACTTTGCAAAATATTAAATAAAAACGTTTGAGAATAAGTTTCTTTCTATAAAAAAAATATCCATCCGGTTAAATAAACACATACATAAATAAAATATATCGGTTTGTTTATTTTGTTCCTTACTTTAAATGTAGATTTTAACATGGAAATCAATTGGATATGTTTTTTCTTGTTCTTGTAGCTAAATAAAAGAAAGAAACTAAATATTTTATTATGGGACAATCCATTGTCAAGAGCACTTTGAAAATTAATGTTTAGGATAAATGCCTGAGTTAATTTTCATTCTTAGTATCCCCCCATTTAGAGCTGCATTACCGACTGTTTACGAACATCTGAAAAGTTTCAAAGAGAACTGCTTCTAGTTTTAATATTTTTATCCCATATTGTTAAAATTCTATATCAATTTAATGATTTCAAATCAAGATTGTGATGATAAATGTAGCTTTTCCTACAAGTACATATTGTTTATATTGGGGAAATGCAAATGTAGTTTTCTGGGGAAAAAACAATCTGTACTTCTGAAATACTTATGCTATTATTGCATTTCTGTTGCTTTTCTGCTGCTAGTCCCCAGACCAATATGAATATCTAGAACAAACAAGAGTCCAACAAAGGGACTAATGTTCTACTGAATGACAAAAGATTCTGGAATTCAAGATAAAACCATTTCATCCTTTTAAACTACTGACTTGAAACATTCCTGATATTCTTCAATAATAGCAAAATTTTCAAGTAGCCTTCTGTGGTGGACAGTGTATGTCAGATTGACACCATTTTCGTTAGGACTAAATGGACATCATTAAAAGCTTTATGGTGAAAACCTTATGCCAAGACAACCCTCCATTCATGGGGAGAAACAATAACAAGACTTTCAAAACAGCCATCGCAGTAGTTATAGTCAATGTACAAATGGCACCACTTCCTTTTTGGATCAACTTAGATTTCATAGAAAGTCAACTTGTGAAAACCCCAAATTTTGATACAGCCATCCATTTCGAAAGAATAGAGAAACATTTCCAAGATGAGGGTCAAGTTGTATGATTTTCATTTAGGACCAACTAGACACCATAAGAATACTTCCTCAAAATAAAGTTCCATTTAAGTAGACAAGCAACAAGATTTTTAAGAAGGCCACCATGCTTTCCATATTGAATGTCAGACCAGTACCGTTTTAATTTTAAACCAAGAAGACATTAGTGAGGTTTTCAAGTAAAGAAATCCCATGCTGATAAGAATTTATATTTCAGAGGAGTAATAAAAGATGTGATTTTCAAGATGGATGCCATGACGGTCCCACTGGATGTCAGACTTGCTTTATTTTCATTTAGGACCAACGAGACATTGTAAGAAGTCTTCTGGTGAAATTACAATGTCAATATGACACTAAAAAAGATTATGATTATTAAAAATAGCATTTGTAAAGCACAATGGACCTGATGAAAAAATCCAGTGGCAAAGAACAGCAGCTCTCTTCCAAACTGAACACGGCTCATCAAATGTATCAGATTACCTCTGTAATTACCTTCAATCAGTAAACAAAGAAATCACTTCCTAGATTGAATTTTAAGGTTAAAATTTCTTTAAATGCCCGGAACATCTATAGTACTGGGAGCGGTGAAATTATTTAATCCCCAGGCAAATTTGTATATATGACTTACACACTGAATTTTATTTTCAAAACTATCTGATGATGCAGCCAGAAATGGAAAGTCATTGGAAGCTACAAGTCCACAGGGCTTTTCTGAGTTCCCAAAGTCCTCCATGTACCTCTATACAGACTCTCTGACATCTATGACAACAGTAAATAATTTGGCTAACTTGGCGCTATCTATTCTGTTCTTTCCCCTTACATGTCCACTCGAACACTTCATAGATTTAATCATGAGGTTAAATTTTCTTCAATTATGTAAAGTATGTGTTATTGTATGCCTGATTTGTTAAAAAAGTGAGAGAAAAAAAGTAATAAAATAGTACATATTGAAAGAATGATAGGTCTAGCCAAAACATTTAAAATTTAAAAATGAAAAACTCTGTAAATGTCTGATTAATATATTGATTTATATCAAGTGTAACGTGTATATCCATATAAAATTACAAAATAAAATGGAGCGCGATGGGAAAAATAATTTGCTTACATGTAATATGTTCAGCTGAAATAACTTTGAAGTCTGACAGGAGTAAACATGACACATACACACCTTCAAAGAGTAAAATGATTTAAATCTTAAATATTTTACTTTATATAGATGAAATTATACTTTCTTTACAAATTAGCAACATGGCCGTGGTAAAGTTGTTACTGCGTTCGACCATGGAAGCACATTAGGATCATAAAAGAACTTGACAGGTCACCCATTTCTGAAGAATTTCTATTGTTGCTTCATTATTGACGTCATGTAACATGCCAATAGACGCATTTAACATACAAGCCTTTCAACCAGCTCATCATTCCAAAATCCTCGTATTTCTTATCCTTAGTTTTACGCTATTCTGAGAATCATTATTAGAACAAATATTTATTCCACGATCAATACCTAAACATATTTTGGAACATACATTGATATATGTGTCCATCAGCTGCTGGACCGGTAGCAATGGCACTGCCTATAAATTTTCAAGGGGGATAGCTGACCACTAGTCCTGATTTTATATCAACAACTCCAAAAATATAAATGATATTGCTTCTATGTCACTTAGACCAAATTGTCAGTGAATAGTTTATTTGCTACATGTTCATATCTGCCTTTTAATACTCTATCTGTAACATATTGGTAAGTCCTAAGATTAATGGCAATATGATGCAGAAAATAAATGGAATAGAAAAACTCGTATGTATCACAAATTGGAAGAATCTTCACGATATGAATCTGAGGATTTGGATTAATAAATCGTATTCTGTTGCGCAAGGATGTTCCCTATCTGTTAAGTGCATAACAAGAGAACAGATCTTGTGGTCTCATTCAGCAAAAGAAAAGTCTGTGAAAGGGGCAAATGCATGCTGGACTATACTGTTATTTTTTTTTAACTCATTATGGTAACCATTGCTGATGCATTATAAAACTCCACCAAACCAAATTTATATTAAAATATTATTTTTCTTTCATGTCCGAGTTAACATGTTCATACGATTCCTGTAAGTGTATTACAATTCTCATTGTCATGGCCTTTGACCTGGAACCTGATAGAATGGGTAGAAAATCATTGAACTTGTCTCAATGTCAAGATATACCAAATAGTATATTTGGTTAAATCCATGATTTAGATTTTTCTCTACTGGCTACAGACCAAGAGAGGTTACGCGATGATCTGTTGTTCATTGTCTGTCCATCCATTGGCAAGAATTTGTTATTGTCCTCCTAAACTACAAGGAGGGTAGCCATGAAGCTTCTCACACGCATTCATCCGACAGTCTCGTTCATCTTGCTTGAAAATGGAGCTGTTTGCATATCCAGTATGGCCATCAGTGACCATCTTGGAAATCTTCACTTCTTCTTTGTGTCTATTTAGGTTAGGATTAGTGATTAGGGTTAGACTTTTCTGGCAATATGGCAATTTTCACGACCTTTTCACTGCAAGAGGTGTCTCATCGATACAAATGTTTGAATATCTGGTCCAGAAAAATTGGTCTGATGCTACTCCACCCACCGGATTTGGCCAAGGACAGTATCATCAAATGTCTTTATTGATACCAAACTATACAAATTTCGTGTTCCGTGAACAGCGATGGATGATAATAAACACTGTCCAAAACTTTATAATTCATAATGAATACTGAATTTTAAGTGTGATGCAGCCAAAAAATGTTAAACTGTCCTTTAGTGCATTGACTTATTCCATTGAAATTTTAAATGAAATCAGCTCCCGTTTTTATAAAGTTTTTCTTAATATAATCTCGCATAGTTGAAAATCCTTTTCAAATCTAATGGCTTTTAACCTGAAATATTAACATGCCTTAAGTGTTCACAGATCTGCTATTGTTGCCGGTATACCCAAAACCTTCTGAATGCCAATAATTATTATTACATCTTTGAAGAATATGTTACAAAGACATGGTTGATTTCAGATAATATTTTATTTCATATCAAAGCAATATAAGACTTCTAATAAATTCCGTTGAACTTTTCAGCATTTTGGAAGAGGTCAGCAGAGTTAAATTAGATATTATGGTAGAACATCCTTGACATGTAAGTTGCAAACTCAGTATATTTCACATACATACATACATACATACATACATACACACATACATACATACATACATACAGCTTCATTTATGCGAGGAGCATATTGAATACGTAGAGAAATTAGGATTCTTATATGATTAGATATACAGGAAGAACAGTCCAGTTAATATCTTTTGTATTCTTAGCTCTGCTTGTAAACTATCACCTGGATGCGATGTTTCAACAATCTTTGCCATAATGTTCACATTGTAGTTAAAATTTGATTTGAAGTTACGGTTAGGTTTTAAGAGTACCGTAACCCTAATCTGCACTTACCTAGGGATAATTACTTGCGTTCTTTAAATAGTTTCTAATATCTAAATTTTTATATCTACAGTTGGCAGTTGCTAATTTATGGGGAACATTTTCGGTAGATTTTGTGTAGATTTTCTCTGATCAAATTAAATAGTTGTGTTAATGTTGTATCATTCGTAGTGATAACCATTTATTCGTGCTAATTAAAGCCCAATGATGCTAAAGTGTTTAATATTATAATCTCATATCTCTATAAATCTGAGAGATTTTCTTTGTCGATTATTGTGTTGGAAGAACCATGCAATTGTTTAATGAATGACTCTGCTATTAAAATGGCTATGGACCAATTTGTATTGTGCTTAATATCAAATACGTGCCTTGCAAATCTGCTCATATGTTTTGGGCTTGCTTGTCCTACATCGTTTTCCGCATTTTCGACATGTAATAATCTAACTGATACTTCAATAATTACATACAAGATTTCACTTGATACAGAATCTACAGTAGTCTATGACAGTTTTATTCTACAAAACGGGGACAAGTATTACGGCGACATCCATTGCTGGGGGTATCTAGGCAACACGAACATGCCTACTTTATAGTATCATTTGTTATGCTTCCAAGAAAACGTTTGGAATAACTCCGTGCACTTCACGTACTAAATAAATCTATTGTTGGTCACTGCAAATCTTCTACGAAGTCTGTTATACCAGAGTTGTTTGGAATTAAGAATACCACTAAAACTTCACCATCAAATCGAGGTTCTTGAATATCTTATTACTTACTTGGTAACAATGATTTTTCCATGGAGCATTCAGCAGGCATCAGAGATTAAAACAGAGTAATAAAATCTAGAATTGTCCTTAAAAGGTCCTTGTTTTATATCTAAGCACATCTTGGGAACTTTCTCGTATTTGAGGACTTCATCCTCTCCTTTATCAAGCATGATGGTTTCATTTATTTCAAGCGATTTTGCAACCTTTCGTTTATATGTACCTCTAACAAGAGTATTGGTAGTGTATGAAGTATCATAAGCAAGATAATATAAAATATCAATCTGAGAAGAAATATGTAGAATTGTATTGAATCTTGAGTGAGGATTCTGGGCTTATATCAATTTTAGGTATAGTGTCTCTTTCCGATAGTGACCTTGACATTTGTGTTTTTATGCTGATATCAATTGGTTTCTTCCTTAACATGCATAATGCATCCATGATGATGGGCAACTAAAGTTATTGTGCAGAGGCCAAAATGGTGACATACGGACATACATTATAAAAGGCAATAAAGTTCAGGAAAAGTCAGTGAAGCATGGGAAAATGTAGAACTGTATTTTCAATATCTTTATTCATGGGTTGTTGGTGAGTAAGCTCTCACATCAAACTCCCACTTTCAATGTTTGCACAAGAGTCCCAAGAATGGAATGTCACTGTACTGTAAACTGGACTTCACAGAATTCAAGACAAGATCACTTCTTCCCTTTGAAATGCCGAGTGTTGGAAGTGCTTGATATTCCTCAGCGATAACACAGATTTCAAATTACCTCCAGTGATGGGCATACTGGATGTCAGCATGGAATAATTTTCATTTAGAACCAAGAAGGCATCATAAAAAGTGGTCATGTGGAAATCCCATGTTAATATTTTCGATTTGGCATAGCAACTGTAAGATTTCAAGATGGATGCGATGGTGGTCATATTCAATATCATATTGACGATATTTCTAGCTATTGCCAACTAGACATAATAAGTCTTTTGGTGAAAGCACAATGTCAACATGATCAGCTGTCTAGAAGTACTGACAACAAGGCAGCACAAACTAGTCTTCTGGTGAAAACCACATGGCAATATTTCCCTTCATTTTGGAGGTATAACAAGGTGTGCAAGACTTTCGAGATGGCCACTGTGGCATCTATATTAGACATTATATCAGCATCATTTTCATGTACAACCATCTAGACATCAGCCCTCTCTAAAACAAACATTAGATCTGACTGTTCAACACTAATTGAAGTCTGTCCTGCTCTACGACTCACAGGGTGACTAAGATAACCTTTAACAAACTCCACCGCAAGTCTTCACTGCACTCCTGAAATATAAATGTGTTAATCAAAGACCGGGAAGATGGCCAGATGGACTCGAGAAGTATAGCAGCACTGACATAACAGGATAACCCTGCGTGGCATATTAACACTATTTGTTGTGTATAGATGACTCTGGAGATTATTGGCCAGTGGTTATAAATAACTTCAATCTTTGGTCAATGTATACTGCCCTGTACTACACATAATGTATGTAAGCTGTTATTTTAACATCTTGACCTAAAAATCAATAGGGTTTATCCTTACAAAAGTGCAAGCCTCTGCATAGTTTTGTAACTTATGATGGTGGGCAATTGGAGCCACTTTGCCAAAATAAATATGGTAAACAATCGACTGACATCATAATGTCAGCCTTATGACCAGAGCATAACAAAATAATACACTTAATCATAAATATAAATACAAATTTAAACCAATGAATGAGAAGTACAAATACTCTCAAATTTTGACCAAGTTTAATTTATTTAAATTTTGCATGTTAAAATATCACTGCAAGCAAATAATTTATTTCTTCTCTTTTTCAAATACATTACAATTATTAAATATACACAATTACTATCTACTGAACAAATAATACAGATTTCAATTATAAATGCATGTCAAACCCTAAACAATACATGGATTCAGGTACTGTTATGGCAAACATATAAAGGCATTATTTTCCAAAGACCAGCCTTGTAAATGCAACAAAATCATTTAGTACAGTTCATCAAAATAAAAACGTATTTTCACAAATTGTCAGTCTAAAAAGTTATGAAATATGTTCTGCTCCTATTGACTGTATAAAGGACCTGAACCTTTCTTACCTAGAATAGTAATTGGGGAGCATAAATCTTTAACACACACACACACACACACACACACACACTGGTAATACAATATATGAGGCAAAATGCTGGAAGACATGTAATTTTCATATCCTGCAGTCTAAATTGCCTGAAGTAGAACACACTTTATCATAACATTTGTTCCATTTTTCTCACAGCAACTAATACATGTACATGACATATTTGTCTACAAAAAACTATGCTTATTACTTCCTGTTTAAATCTCTCAACTTGGCATTCATGTTTTAGACAAAAATGTACACAAGTCCACTTTCAATCCACGACCAAATATTCCTTAGTGCCTGATAAGCGACATAATCAGCATTATATTAGTAGTTACAGAAATAAATATTCTGAGTACTTACATAAAGTAAAAAATTCTAAAAGATCCATAAGCCTCAAAACATTGTAGAAAATGACCACAATAAAACAATTGGGTGTGAAAATGATACAAAGAGGTTTCTCATGATTTTACTCCTTTAAATTCAAGAAAAGATTATACACTATTCCACATAATGCTAAAAAATGCTGTACAAAATTCTGTCACATGATAAGTGAGGATAGACTCTTGTACATGTAACAAATACATAAGGACAATGTGTCACAGTACAATTGAGTACAGACACTCTTGTATATGTCACAAATACATGGCGACAATGTGTTCACTGTATACTCAATTTAAGAGTCTTGGAACAGAGCTGAAATACTAATCATCGCACTTTTACCACTGGTCTGTTTAATTAACCCAAAAACAGACTCAGTACCAAATGTGCTAGCCACATCACTATCTTTCATTCTTACCAAACATATCAAAATATTGATAGATTATGCAGAAATTGGCAAACTTGAATAATCTACATATTTTATTCTACTACAAACATATTTAATTCTAGAAAAACTTGCAATATAAATAAATCCATTCTATAAATATGAAAACTGACTTAAAGTGGTCATAACAAGGTCACAATGCATATCAATGGGCAGACACAATAATTTGCTCAAACTTGGTACATACATTTGCACAGAAAATCATGTATTTTAAACCTGTTGTATTAGTCTGGTATAAGTACAGTCTGGTTAGTAACTCATCCAACATAACTGAAAACTAATGTAACTTTTTTTGCAGAAGTTCTGCTATTTCTTCTGGTGCATAAAAAACTGCAAGTAGTGATTGAATTTACCCATTCCAATAGCTCTTGCAGAATATTGGATGTGCTGAAGAAAAGCATTTGTTTGTTCACATATTGCAGTGTTAATTTTTTTTGACAACATGAGATGACTTGTACACTGGAGGACATTAATGGGAAAAGCCACGAAATGTATCATGGAAAAAAACGAGTGTTTTTCCAAAAACCTAGGTTCTCGATTCAAACAGTACTCTTCTAGCTGGCAAGTAAAATCGTAAAATATTTCTTCTGGGGCACTTTCCATGTATGAATAAGCGGAACAAGCTTTTCTCCCTTCATGTCCTGATATAATATTACACCCATAGCAATGCAATAATGCTGCAGGTCAAACCAGAGAAACAATTATGTTGTACCCTTCCTTCCCACTTCAGGGTATCTTTTTATGACATTTTTCTTCAGGTCTGGCAGGTTCATCATTGCAAGTACTGTGAGACATTTTATCAATTGTGTTTTGGAATTTCACTTAACTGATTACCATGGGGGTGGATGGGGGTGAAGTAATATGCTCTCCCAAATTTAGCAGGATTATAACTACCTGGTTTAGGATTAATTTGATCTGGCTTTTTACAGTTTGAAAAAAAAATTGTTTCACTCTTGAAACCAGATGGTCCAAAAAATCTAAAGTTGCTAAACATATATCAATATTCATGACTGCAAATAATACATCTCTAATTTCAGGAGAAAACTTGGCAACTCTTTTTATAACATTTCAAAATGGAATGAAAGTTGTCAACAAATCGGTAAGGAATAATACTTGAAATGGAATGGTTTGAAGACAATATCATAACAAGAACTGGTAACTTTCTCAATACTCTGTTGCTACAACCATTTTGTATAAACATATTCAATAGACAGTGAATATATCTATCTACATGTAATAGAACATCATTTCGGTTTTTTCCCTCTTCTAAAGGTATTTCATTAGCACTGGCCAAGGCACCAATCGCTCTCTTAGAAAGGTCCAGTAAGTGATTTCTACTTTGAGCTTTACTCTTTGAATCACGGTCACTCTGTGCAAAGCTAATGAAAGCCCTCTTATTCCTTCGATGACAAGGATCTACTGTCAAGTCAGTAGTCGGGGTTTCTCTTCGTACAACTGTTGAATGTCGAATGTTGATGCCCATCTTAGTTCCATCAGCAGCAGACAGTTCTGGAGTAAATTTTCAAATGGAACATGGCTGTCTATAATTCTAAATTGAATTTACTTATCCAGGCAAAAATACATGCAATAAAAGTACTATTTAGCTTAAAAGAAGCAGAATTATGATTTACATTTTTATAGAAGTTTATTCATTATTGTACAAGAAGAGTCAAAATATATATATGAGTTACGAACATGGTCCATAAATTCCCAGCCATGTTTGATCTCCAGCTCCAATATCCGTGGTAATGGCAATACCAAATCTAAATATAAACAAGATGTATCACAATCCCGATTACCACTTAAACAATGGCGATACCAAATCTAAAAATAAAATAACACACACTCCCACACACACACAAAAGATGTATCATTTACCAAACAATCAATACATAAACATTATACCAACACACAAATGTAAAACCAGATTCCTTACTGATAAAAATTTTCGACTGTAAAATCTTTCATATTGCTGGGAACACTAAGGCAAATACAATGTCTTGACTATTGTAAGTCTGATCATTAATTTCCTAAAAGTAGATGTTCATCCATGTTGGGAAATGTATGAGCTTCTAATGAACTATTCTCCAACTAGATTTGTGTTTATAAAACAGAAGAACAATTATTCTCCCACATCCTCTTAACCTAGTGGATACATCGTAGCTCAATAAAATGGACCTACGCACACAAACTGTATCAAATGATTTTTGTTGTTGTTGTTGTTGTTGTTGTAGGTCTTAACGCCATTTTTCAGCACACGATAGGCTATACATGGCGGCCAGTATTAATGGTGGAGGAAAAAAAACCGGGAAATACCCGAAAAGAACCACCGACCCAAGAGAAACTACTGGCAAGCTTTCTCACATATCCACATTCGCCGAATCCGAGACTCCAACCCACGCAGACAGAGGTGAGATGGCAGTGATCCGTAACGGAGAGCGCTTTAGACCACTCGGCCACTCGGGGCCTCAAATGCTTTTTGCATTAACTCTTTGCCAGAAAGACAGAGATATGAATAGATAGGGCGAAATAAAAACGCCAATACTTTCTACTGAGGTGGGGACTTTAAAGATGGGTTAGTTTGTCATCAATGAATTTGAACCCACTGCAAGTATAAAATAATAAATTAACACTTTATACCTTATATTTCATAGGTCCATGACGTGTATATACAGTGGCAATATGGGATACTGCAATTGTCTCTCCATTAGGAAATACATATCTTGCCTGAAATCAATGAAACAAAACTTTAATTAATCTCTTATTAATTGTCAAAATCAATCAAGTATGAAGAAAATACAGTGAATGATCAAAGACAGAAAATGAACCAAAAGTCTTGTTTCAGTGTGACAAATATTTTCTGAAAATGCAGCAAAACCAATGCAAATGTACCTTTATCTATTGTGTACAAGATGTCATGTTAACTGTGTAGTCTTGGTTCATCTGAACATGTACTAAATCTCATTAAAATATGCAGAAAAATAAATAAAAAGGAATGTAATTTAAATGTTACTCAGTTTGGTAACTCCTTGAAGAACATATTAAAGATGGAGCAACAATATTCTGTACTGTTCTATTACAGACCCTTTTCACAATATTCAACCTGAGTGTCCTTGGCATTATTGCCACCCATGATAGGAGTATATTTAGAAGAAGGATAAGGGTGTAAATCCACTGCCTGACAGCAGCAGTTGGCAAATACACAGTGAAACAACAAATGTTGCTCTCAAATATCGGAGTATTAATCATGACAAAGATCATCCATTTAGTTCACTGAGTTTAATCTGTATGATTTCTTTTCTCTTCTTAATGACTGTTTGTTGACAAAGTTGTTCTATATATGGCAAGTGTTTTACCCCAACCCTAAGTCACTGTTTTGGTACATTACACTAATACATTTTTTTTTCAGACTCAGAGTTCACTTAAATTATGGATATGCATTTATTATATACACTATATAATTTTCCATAATTATTAATACGCATATGACAACTTTGCATGACAGTCAATCAATGAGAGTACATCCACTCTCAGTCCATAAAAATACACTTGGACCACAAACAAGTCAAAGCATAACTATGTAGGCGATAAAACACCCCTGTTTTTAGTTCACATACAGGAGACACATAGGCTAGGCATAACATTCAATCAGTGAGATAATGCAATAACCAGCACTACCCTGATTATCAACGATTTCTGAAAATCATATATTACAAGCCTACAGAGCTGTATGTAATAGCTTAGGAGAAAAAGAGACACCAGGATAAACTGTTCGTATCTTGGCAGGTTAGTTATATAAATGGGCTGTAAGATGAACATAGCAATTACACAGTTTTTGCAAGTCTGGAACATTAGGCTCAGGCAACTCATGGTATCCACCATCAAGAACAGTGTGAAGATATCATTCAATGTCTCAGACAAAACTGCATCACCAATGGTATGCCTCAACCGTATGGCCTGCCACAGCAACAATGAACCATCTTTTGATGGTTTGTGTCTGCTGAGGCTTGGATACTACCACAGGCCAGTCTCTTCATTAAATCAATACCCCTGTTAAAAGGATATATTAAGTATAGTCATTTTCTGAAAGGACTATTTATGTCCTGATAAATTGAAACTAGAGAAACTGGTACTAAGTTTGCCACATATTTGCATCCTCGTCATCCAGGTAATATCCAACCAGTTATAAGTCTCTCAGTGGATGAACAACACATTATGATTCTGAATGTACGGGTTAACATCAAATCACCTGATTATCAAGTATTTAGAAGTATATCAAAAGTTAAATGATGTAAGCATTTACAGTAAATATTAATGTAATTCAGATTTCTTTTGAATCTAATATTCCAATATTAAATTTCTTGGGACAATTTTCTATATAATTCTTCTGAACTATTCATCAATTCAGATTTCATTTGAAAGAGTAGGATCGGAGTATAAATAGAATTGTCTGGTTTAAAGGATTTTCAAAACCCATGGTTATAGACAATTCCACTTTATAAAACACAAAAGTTGGAATGTGTATGAACAGATTCAGCTGTTGATGGTACCTTTATATCCTCAGCAACTGTCATCCACATCACCACTAAAATATACTGAATCACTGGAATCAGCAGTTTGTGACAGCAGATCTGTCCATTTGTCAACATGGACTTTCAATTGATTGAGGTGAGGACAAAGGGTCTCAGCACTGTCAAGATGTAGAACTTTACATCTTGAAGATGTGCATTACAAAAACCAGACTGAGAAGATAGTCTATTGTCAGTGATATAAACAAAAGTACTGGACTGTTTCAGGAAGACTGCTGTGTTCATTTGACCAAGACAGATATAGATAATAGAACTGAATTATCTTGTAGCTGTGGAATGTATGGGATATTACTGGAGTTAGCCACAATAAGTATACCTCAAGAAAGCCTTGATGAGGTAGATCTAAGTGATGTGAAATGTTGCCATATGAGACTTCTTAATGAATTGATCAGTGACGACATACCTTCTCTATTAAATAATTCTTCAAGGTCAGAAAATAAGATAATAGAAAAACCTGAAGCTGCCAAAGATCAAATTAATGAACTTATTTGCTAGATGCCAACTACATCTGATAAAACCTTGAAGTTCTCCGTGTATTATGATGATGACAAAACATGTCATACCAACTTCATTCATTGTAAAAAATATTCAGATTAGATGTACTACGTTGCCAAATTACATGACCATTTTCAATCGTTGCATATTTGAATTTATCGTAACAAGATCGTTTTTCAACTATATTTTCTGAAGAAAACTGAGGGTCTACAGTGTGTATATTTGGAGAAAACAGAATAGACCTTACCCATGTTACCCTCTCTAAAATTGTAAAGCACCTGATTCTTTAGGGAAGCAGGTTTATGCTTCTCTTTCATATCTGGAACTGATATCCACCTGGAAAAAGAAACTGTCTTGTGTTGCTATTTATGCCAAATTGGAAACATGGAGATATACTGAAGCTGCTGATACCATAAAACAGGATATTTTATTTAGTGATCTGAGAATGGGACTTTTTGGCATGTACAGCCTTCAGTTCTATGATCCTTAAAGGCAGCCCCCTCAAAACATTTACTGGCAGACAAATAACTGAAATGTAGGAAAAGAAAACATATTATTGTTTTATTGGATGCAAGGTAAAACAAAATTGTGATTAACATTTCTGGATGAAGATTTTATACGCAAAGAAGTAAGACTCTACCAAATGACTACCCTGCTAAAGCAACTGAAAATCTAAAGTACCATTTTTTTTTCTCTTGTTACAGATTGCAACCAGTAAATCCAGAACCATTTTGAGATCTCAATCGATATTTACCCTGCAAAAATGATAATCAGTCAATTACTGATGTCACATTTCTACAATAACATGTGCATACATGATGGGCAGCATGTAACATTGAGTACAAATACAATATTGGATCTTTCCTCCAGTAATTCGGATATAAAAATGTTATTGTAAAGATTCAAATTAGATTGAAAAAGACCAGTAACTCTGTCAGCAATTGAGCTGCAAAGACACAGTTATTAAAAGAATCAAGTTCACATACAATGCAGTTTACCTAACAAATTGTATTGGTTTATGTGAAAGGCTACTAACAATGATGCCTGCAACTGGAGGAATGGTGAGCAATTTGATCAAATAAATATACCAATGCCTCCCCAACATCACAACCCAAGCCTATGATGAAGTAGAGTTTAACAGTGCATAAATCTTCTGAAAATAGAGCAAGTAAAATGCATGCAAACATGCATATCTTCTCATGATGAGCATAACATGTACCAAGTTTCAGGGCAATCCATTAAATATTTGGAGTAACTGCATTAACAAAATTTGGTCGTACACTGTATCAAGCGGTAATCCAGAAATGTCCACAACCCTTACAAAAATCATGGGAGCACAAAGATTTGTCAATACATACAGTTTTAGATGATTATTGTCACATGTGCCAATTTTCATGATCCTTTAAAAAAGGCACCACAATGGGTTGCATTGACAAGATTCTAACACAGCATTCTGCTGCGCGCCAATACCTCAAACTAAAATTGCAAAAGCAAAGTGATTTGTTTATATGAGCTTTTTCAAATCACAAAGTTAAATGGCAATCCAATGAAAAATGTGAGACAAGCTGACTTCACAGAATCCTATCATATGCTAAATTAATCTCAGAAAAGTAAATAGCTCTAATTGAGAGAGTAGCAGAGATCCGTCATCATATGCAGCTTCAGATAACGAAAACATTTCAAAGTTTCATGGGAATCCAATGAAATCTGAAAGATCAGATGATTCTTTAGATTATATCGTGCACTGTCTTCAGCTATGACGTCAATAAAGAGCAATAATTCTAAAACTAAATATCAGAACAGTGATTTGATATGTGCATTGTTAGGTAATGGACATAATATTTACTGAATTTCATTAAAATCCATAAAGAAGTTGGACTAGGTGTGCTTACCAGATTATATCATGCACTTAAATTTTTCTCAGTCATTATTTTCATCTGATTTGGAGAGCCAATTGATTTTCTGCAGGGCAGATGCTTTGCACGTGAGCAGGTCTCACCAGCCAATGGAAAAAGTGTGTGTCAAATCAACCCATGCTAATTGTACAAGATTGTGACATTCAATGACAGAAAGGGCAATAAATATAATAAAAATTGCAGGGGCAAAGTGATTGGTCAATTGGTGCATATCCAGGTAATGACTATTACATTTAACATGTTTGATGGCAATTCATACAAACATATCATGAACTAATTGTCTTAACAAGATTGTGTGCTGAATGGAAGGGTCAACATATATCAGAATTAGTATATGGACAGGGGTATAACAAATGGAAACTGACCGATTGATATAGAAAGATTGATGGAAAAGGTAATTATGATTTCCTGCATTACTTTTTAATACTTACTTTGCATTCTGCTTGTCTTTGTGAGCTCTTTTTCTTTGCTATGTACACCATCACCACATACACTCTACATTGTTCTCTTTGCAAATGTTTGTTTGAACATGATGAAGGAGATGATCTAAAGACTTTTTAATACTGTTCTTATTTTTGAGCAGTATTTCAGAATACCTTCTTTCAGCGGGAGGTAATTTCTTTGACTCTGTAAAGAAACAAAAAACACAATATTAGCATACATGTTATGGTGTTTAACTTGCCTATTACAGATAATCAAACGTAGCTTATGGCATGCATCTACGTGCCAGCATGCACCAAAACCTATACACTGTCAAAAGAACCAAAAGTGACTATTTTGATGTTATATACATGGCAAAATATAAAAGTTACAGATGGTAAATTTCTTTACAATGTATATAAAGTATAAAGGTAGGTTGAAATGTGAATCCTGCAAATTTTTTTCAGCAGGGTTAGTACACTTTATCTTGCTTCTTTCCTTACTGTAGGTACTTAATATTTAACCATTTGCTGGTCTGATTAAATTGCTTTGATTTTTTATGCCATTTTGTTTTCTGTCTACTTTTCTCTTATAAAATGACATATTTTCCTTTTTCATCACTCATAAGATCTTGGGTTCTACTTTCTTTTCTCATGTACCTCACATCAACAATGCATCTCTTGTTCTCAATTAATTTCTGTTCAAAGTCAGGCTTTAAAATAGATAATTTTGTGGCTTCTAAACACTCCAGTATTAACTATAAAGCAGGCATATCATATATAAGCTGCTGGTTCATTTGGTCAGGTATTAGTAAGAAGACAAGTCTTAGATGATCTCTTAGACCTTGAGATCTGTTAATCTCTCTATAATGTTTTGTACAATGCCAGGAAGAAACTAAGATTAAGTCTGGCTCTACTTTGACAGGATTGTCATCTGAATCTAGTTTGTATTCCTGTATAATATATAGTATGGCATGACAAATTTCATTAAAATAACAAAATTTGATTTAAATGTTAAAGATCAAACTTTTTATACTTTTTAAAAATCACGAGTTTTGTCAACCTTGGGTGACATATATGGAGGTGTGTGTGTGTATACGGAGACAAGTTACTGATTTGAAATTTCCTCCCATGATTACCTTTGAGATAGGGGTATGATTGGTGCATGACACACTGTCAAGTATGTATCTATATCTGGGTCAAGTTTCATTAATATATCTTCTGTGAAATCAAAAGCTAAACGAAGATAATGAAAGAGATTTACATTTTCCATTATTGACCAGCCTACCCTTAAGGTG